>JAJJLU010003771.1:0-32191 GCA_023807065.1 Isotricha intestinalis
ATTATTATTATTATTATTATTATTATTATTATTATTATTATTATTATTATTATTATTATTATTATTATTATTATTATTATTATTATTATTATCATTATCACATTAATACTAATAAAATAACTGAAGATGAAGATATTGTTAATATTAATAATAATGAAATATATAATAATTCAATTAAAAGAAATAATTCTTCTATTTTAAATAAATCAAATAATTATGATTTAACTAATAATATTGATTTAAATATTAATAATAATATTAATAATGAAAGGATAAATTATCAAAAAATATTTTCTGATACAACATTAACAATTATACCTAAAGTAGAAATAAATGAAGATTTTATTTTTTTCTTTATTTTATATTGAAGTTCCTTCACAAATGATAAATGAAAACAATAATAATAATAATCAATTAAATAATTTTATGCCTGCTGAAACAAAATTAAAAATTTCTCTTCCTGATATTAGAAAAGTTCCTTATTTAAATACATCTAATAATCCAATTCCAATTCCAAATAAAGATAATAGTAATAATAAAACAAATAATTTATTTCAAGAAACAATTATTTCAAATCCTTTATTAGATTTTTTAAATAGTATAAATTTAAAGAAATATTATAAAAATTTATCTACAAATGGTTTTGATGATATAAATTTAATAATAGAACAAACAAAAGAAAATTTTTTAGGAATTACAAATGAAAATTTAAAAGAAGCAGGAATAATTAATCCTGGTGAAAGAGCAAAAATAATAATAAAAGTTCAAGAACTAGCAAACAATTTTTCTTATGAAATACCAAAAGAAGTTTATTATACTTGTTTAGATTTAAAAAATTCAGATAAGGATATAAATATTATAAAATTAAATAAATGGTTAAAAAGTATGAATGTTGGAAATTTATTAAATAATTTTATTTCAAATGGTTATCATAGTTTAGAATTATTATTAATTCAAATTTATTCTAAAGACCCTTTAACTAATGAAAAATTAAGAGATGATTTAGGAATTGATAAAATTGGTTTTAGACAAAGAATTATTAATAAATTAAAAGATGATGGAATAAAATTTCAAAAAAAATTAAAAAATAAAAATGTTTTAGTCATTGAACAAAATAAAAATAAAGAAATTTGTAATGAATGTAATATTTTCTAATCTTTTTTTTTTGTGTTATTAATTTTTTATAATTGTTTTCAAATAATAATAATATATTATTTATTAAAGAAAGCTATTTTTTGTTAATGTTATTTTTTTTAAATATTTTTTTTCAATAATTTATTAAATTAAATAAATATATATTAAAAATTATTAAATTTATTTTTTATATAATCATTTTTTTTAGATTTGAATTAATTGTAAATAAAAAAATAACTTAATTTAACCTTAAAAAAAGAAATATATAAATCATAAAAATAAATAAATAAACAACTCTAAATATAAATTAAATTTAAAAATTAGAAGGAGCAAATTTAGATTTTAATTTATTTGAGGTAGAATTTTGATTCCCTGAATTTTCTGTATTCCATCTTTGATTATTAGATCTTTTAAAATTCTTTGTGTTATCCATTCCTCCAATTAAAATTTGACTTATATTATCTTGTGAAACAATATTTGAAATAGCAGTATTATTCCCTCTAATATTTATTTCTTCATTTAATAATTTTTGAATATTTAAACTATTATTTACTTTAACAGTTCCTCTTCTTTTACTTTTAATATTATTTAAATTTTGAGGTTTTTTTTCTTCATCTTTTGAGTTAAATATTTTTATTTGATTTTCATTATCATTATTATCAGTATTATTCTTATTATCTTTTTTATTTTTTGGTTTAAATTTTCTTATTGAAGGTGATTGTGATAAAGGAATTAAAAGTTGATTATTTTTTATTATTGGAGAATTATTAATTGATAATCTTTTACTATTATTTATTAAAGAATTTTTCCTTTCATTATTTTTATCCTTTTTTTCACTAGTTTCATTTGAATGAAGAGAAAATTTTCCTTGAATACTTTTTAACATATTTATTTTTGCTTCTTTTGTTTCAACAATATTTTCTTTTTCAGCAAAAAATTTTTTAATTTTATTTTTTTCGATTTTTTCATTTTTCTTAATATTTCCTTCAACACTATTTTCAAAACTAATTTTAATTTCTTTAAGTCTTTGAATCATTTTTTCTTTTTTAAATTGAATGAAATTTTTTAAATTTTCTTTTAAAGTTTCATTTTTTTCAAATAAATTTTGAAAAATATTCGTATTAATAGTAATAAATTTTGCTTGTTGAGATTCACAAATTCCAGAACAAAATAATTTATCATTAAAAATAAAATCATCCATTCCAAAAATTTCTCCTTCTTTAACATAAGAAATAACAACATCATTTTCTTTTTCATATTCTTCATTTAAGAAATGTTTTTTATTTTCTAAATAATCAATATATTTATTAATATTTAAATAATTTAATTTAGGAATAAATAATTTAATTTCTCCTTCTCTTAAAAAATAAATTTCATCACTTTGAAAACCACTTTTAAAAATAAAATCACCTTTATTTATATTTCTTTCGAAAAAAAAATGCCAATATTTTGTTAAAAATTCACTATTATTAATATTTTTAAATAATTGAGTATTAAAAATAAAAGAAATAGAATCTTTTTTATTTTTTTGTTGAATATCTCTAATTAAACTTTTATAAACTTTTCTATTTAAAGTACCAAAAACAGAATTTTCTTTAACGTAAATAGAAGCAGTTCTTTTAGAATCATCATTAATTAAAGCTACTTCTCCAAATATATTACCTTCACTTAATTCAACAACTTTAAAATAACCAACAATATTTATTTTATGATATTCGTTTTCTTTTTTTAATATCATATTTTTATTTATGTTTTTTTCACTTTCCATATTTTCTATTATTTTATTTGTATTTATTTCATTTAAATAATTTTCGAAATTTGATGTATTTACTCTTATTGTACTATCATATATTTCAAATTCATTTCTATCTATTTTAAATATATTTATATTTTCATTATATGTTTTTTCTAATAAATATCTCTCATTACAATTATATAAAAATTTTAAATGATTTATATATTCTGTTTTATTCATTATAGCTTGAAAAGTTTTAGGAATTAAAACTATTAATAATCCTTTTAAAGTAAAATAAAATGTTTCTCCTATTTCTCCTATTTTCATTAAAAATGAATTTCCTTTATGTGTTTCTATTACTAATTCTTTTGCTATTTGAGATAGTATTTCTTCATCTTTTTTCTCATTTCCTGATTCTAGAATTGACATAAATTTTTTTAAATTTTTTATATATGTTTTTATTATATATAATTCATGAGGAAGTCTCTGCTCTTTTGATAATATATTTTGAAGGCATTCTAATATTTCTTTTGAATGCACATATTTTTCTAGTTCTAATTGTTCTGTTTCTAATTCTTTTATTTTGTTATATATTTTTTCTATGTTTTTCAAACGTTTTTCTTCTCTTATTATGAAACTTGAATGACGATTATTTAAGGACATTATTATCTTTTTTTTATTACATTATTGAATATTACTTATTTTAATTAAATGGAAAGTATTTTTTTTTTTCTTATATGATATAATTTTTAATAATTTTTTAATCTTTTTCTTTTATTAAAAGTTAATATTATATATTAAAAATTATATAAAGTAATTTTATAATTTAGTATTTTTATTCATTACAAAGTAAATTATAAACAATTAAAAAAATGAAAAATTTAGTTTTCGAAAGAAATATTTTTAATAATAATTCTCCTTCAATAAAATTAAATAAAAAATTTCAATATTTATCTTCAAATAATATTTTTGATAATTATAATTTAAATAATCCAAATCAATCAATTACAAATAATATAAACAGAAAAACTCAAATTGAAGAATTTTATTCAAATCTTCCTTCAATTAATAAATTTAATATTAGAGAATTTGAATCATATTCAAATTCTTCAAGAACAAAAAAAAAAATAAATTTATCTGAAAATTTAATTAAATTAAAAAGAATTAATGAAAAAATAAAAAAGATAAATAATGAAGAAGAAAAAATTTTACCTCCAATAAGTGATTTGAAAAAATTAATAGACAATCAAAATAATTTATATTATGATTTAAAAAAAACATTAAATTATATTCCAAATTCATATGAAGAAAGAAAAATAAAGAATTTAAAACTAGTGAATAATAAAAAAAAAAATAAATCAAGAAATTATACTAATTTATATTCAGAAAGTGAATCTAATAATGACATTAATCAAGATTATTATAATGTAATAATTAATAATATAAATATTATAAGGAATGATTTAAATCATCAAATTGATCATTTATATAAAAAATCAGAAGATAATTATGAAACTTTAAAGAAATTATTACTGAAAAAACAAAATAATAATCAAAGACATATTTTCATGAAGAAAATATTTAAAACTGAAATAGAAGATGAAAGTAATAATAATAATATTAAAACAATTAAAAGTACTGAAAAGAAAAATGATAATATTAAAACAATCAAAAGTACTGAAAAGAAAAATAATAATATTAAAAGAAATAAAAGTACTGAAAGTAATAATAATAATATTAAAAGAAATAAAAGTTCTGAAAGTAACAATAATAATATTAAAACAATTAAAAGTACTGAAAAAAAAAATAATAATATTAAAAGAATTAAAAGTTCTGAAAGTAATAATAATAATATTAAAAGAAATAAAAGTTCTGAAAGTAATAATAATAATATTAAAAGAAATAAAAGTTCTGAAAGTAATAATAATATTAAAAGAAATAAAAGTTCTGAAAAAAAAAATAATAATATTAAAAGAATTAAAAGTTCTGAAAGGAATAATAATAATTTAGAAAATAATAAAATTAAAAAAATGAATAATTATAATAATAATGATAAATTTTATAGTGATAATAAATATGATAATAAAATAAAAAATACTTTAAATGATGAAGAAGAAAAAAAAAAAATAAAAGAAAATCAATTTTAAAAATATCAAAGAAATTAAATAAAATATTAAAGATAAAAAAATATAATAATAATAATGAAAAACTAAAATATAAAAAGAAAATAAATTTAGATTTATATGAAAAAATGAGATTAGAAAATATAAAAACAATAAAAAAAATAGAAGAAAAATTATTTTTATTAAATTCTAAAAAGAAAATGAAACCAAAGAATAAATTTCGTTCATATGTTTATTTAGTAATTGCAGCAAGAAGAATATTAAATATAAAATATATAATTCATAAAGAAATAAAATATAATTGTATAATATATTTTATCGAAAATTATTACGATATGGATTTAATATTAAAAAAATTAGTATTTTTTTCAATAAAAGATACTTTCGAAGATATAATATCAAATAAAAAAATAACTTTAGATTTAATATCGGAAAAAAAAAATAAAGAAGAAATATATTTAAACTTACAAAAGTATTTAGAAAAAATAATAAAAGGTTTAAATGATAATTTCTTTGAAGGTTTAAATAAAAAAATGAAAAAATATTTATCAATTTTTATTACAAATTATTCTTATATTCCAAGTGAATTTTTCACTTTATTTGAATTAGTTAGATTTAAAACATCTTTAACTGGAGATTTAATAGATTTAAATCATAATCAAAGAATTATGATTTTAGGCTTTTATATTATTATTAAAATTATGATTAAAGATTTATTTTTAAAAATGCTTTTTCATCAAAATATAATTAATCAATTATCAAAAAAAATAAAATCTAATATTAAAATTATTAATAGTATTATTTATAGAGAATTAATTCATTTATTTATTAAAAATTGTGATATTAAAAGAAATAAAAATGACATTGAAACAATGATTGATACGCAAAATTTTATGAAAATTGAATTTCATAAAAAGGAATTTATAATTAATAAAAGATTAAAACATAGAAATTATTCAAAAGAAAGATTAAAAAGTTCAATGGGTGAATTAAAGAAAAAAGAAAAATTAAATTATAATTTAAATTATAATATTTTTAAATATAAAAATAATAATTCTACTGAAAATGAAATAAATAATTCAAAAAGAAAAATAAAAAAATTAAAAATAATAAGAAGAAGCAGTAACAAGAAAAAATCTAATTTAAAAATATCAAGTATTGAAGAATTTAAAATAAATCATAAACCTAAAAAAAGTATAAAAGATTTAGAATTAAAAGAATTAAATAATTTTGAAAAATTATCAATTAAAACTAATTCAAATATTGCTCATAGAAATAAAGGAACAATTACAAGAAAAAAAAGTCTTACATTAAATAAAGATGATTTTAAAAATAAAAAAGAAGAATTTATAAAAGATTTCTCAGATGAAAATATAAAAGATATGGAAAATTTAATTGAAAATATGGAAACTTATGATGATGATATTGAAATTGAAGATGTATTATTTTTTGATAATGTTCTTTATGATAATATTGATTTAAAAGATTTTTATAAATTTGCAGAAAAAAATAGTTTTAATCCTCTTATTGGTTTAAAACAATTTTTAGAAAAAATTATTTCTGTCATTCAAGATAATTTCTCATAAATTTTTTTTTATTGATATAATTATTGTATATAAAAAAATTAGTTATTATTTTCTATTTAAATGTGAGCTTGTAATAAATATTTATTGTAATAAAAATTAGAAATATTTACTTATATAATATATTCTATTTGATATTATAATAAAAATAATTACAAAGAAATTGTTTTTTTAGTTAAATAAATAAATTATTAAATTAATTTTTTTTATCTTTTTTTTCAATTAATAAAACATTTAATATTTAATTCCATTATTCAACGTAATAAAGAATTAATAAATCCTTTAAAGTTATTTAAATATTTTCATTTTTTTTTGTTTTTCTTGAATTTTGAGGTATAAAAATATTAAAGAAATTTTGAATATAAAATTTAAACATTTTTAAATATTCTTCATTATCATAATTATATTCAATTTGTTTTTTAATATAATCTTCCATAGTTAAAGTTTTTTTTAATCGATATTTTTCAATTAAACATTTTTTTTTATTTTCATCTGAAATAAACATTTCATAAATATCATTAACTTTTAAATTAACAAAATTGTTGAAAACTTCATAATCATTAAAAAGTTTATTTATTAAATTACTATTTTTTATAATTATAACATTAACTTTTTTATCTTTATAATCATCATATAAAATATGTAATAGTGAATAATCTTTTAATTTAAGGTTGAATATTATTTATAAATTATTAATATAATTACTATTTGCTATTTTTTTAAATCTATCAATTTGTTTTTTATAGATTATTTAATATAATCATTACATAATCTAATAAGAATTTTAAAAAAATGATCTTTTACTCTTCTTAATATATTATCTCTCTTATATTTTGAATGAATATTAATATTTGTATAATTTGGCTCTTTTGGTAAATTCTTTTTTAGAATATTATTTAGATTTTCTTTTTTTTATTATTAATTTCAAAAACAGGAAACTTTTCTATTTTTTTTAACTTTGTTATATTATTAATTTCATTATAATCTTCAAATATCTCTTTATTTATAATATCATTAATTTCAAGAGCAAAGTCATAATTTATTAAAGAATACTCTTCATTTCCAGATATTATATGAAATAAATATTTTTTTTGGAAATGTCTTTTGATAACCATTCTCTTATATTTTAAATTTTACTTTGTTTGGAAATTTATAAGGTAACTTAATTTCTTTTTTCATTATTTTAATTTTTTGAAAAATAATCAGAAATGATAACTATGAATATATCATGAATAAACACCAAATGAATTCATCAATTGAAATTACAATTAAAAAATTTAATAATTATTTATTTTCTTATTTAAATTCAACGGAATTTTTTGAATTAATTATTATTGTTTTTATTTTTAATATATATTAGAAAAAATATTATTCTTTTTGTAAAAAAACCAATTTATATAATGAATATAACACTCATTATACAAAAAAATAATATTCCCTAATAAACAACTTAATTAATCTTATATTATTAATATTAATTAAAATTGAAAATAAACTAATAAATTTTTTTTATTTTGTAATTAATTTAAATATAAAATAGAGTGATAAAATATTTTCTAATTATTTTTGTAATCGAATAAAAATATTAAATAATATTCCTAAATATATGACTTTAAATACAATAAATACTTTTATATAACATCAATATCACTCTTTAAAACAATATATTAAGTATTATTAAAAAATTACTAATTAACCGAATAAATTCTCAAAATTGAAAGAATGAAGACTTGTCAAATCTTGATCTTTTTTTTTATTATCATCTAAATCTGGTAAAGGTAGATTACAATGAATAGATTCTTGATCAGAAGAATAAACATCCTCAGTAGAAATCAAAAGATTTTCTTTTTCTCCTCTTTCAGAAGTTTTAAAATTTGTATATTTATCTAATTCACAGAAATTACATATTATAACTTCACAAAAAATACAAAATTGAATAAAAGAGACAATATTAAAAATATAATTATCAAATGTCCACTTTTCTTCATTTTTATTAAATAACTTCCCAATCAAATAAATTAATAAATTTGATAATCCCTTTTCAATAACAATAAAAGATGGTCTTGTATCTTCAATAATTTTCAAATATAAATAATTTAAAAGACTTGATAATAAACAGTAGATAATTAAATATTTTAAATCTCCTGTAAAAAAATTTGGTTTTTGTGTATAAGCTTTTATATTAAAAATAAAAACATTTTCATTTTTAAAAACATAATAAGCAAATAATTCAAATAGTACAATAAATAATATTCCCATTATTCCTTGAGTAAATAAAATTAAATTCATATTCACAAAATTATTATAATTTAATTTTTTAGGAATAGAAAAACTACATGCTTTTAAAAATTGTGAAAAAAGAGAAATAATAAAAGAGAAACCTATTGCACTTATATCATTAAAATTATTTGTGTCAATCTCAGTATCTAAAATAATTTTAATTAAATTATAAATTAAAAAAATTATTCCTAATCCTAATGCAAATAAATGATGTCTATACATTTTAATATCTAAAAAAAAATTTTCAATAAAAAAATATGATATAAACTTTATAAATAATTGTGAATGAGCTATTAAAGTAAAATTAATATTTTTCATTTTTTGATTATAAAAATAATTATAATAATATAAATACCCAAAAATATTTGATAAGGTACACCAACACATAACATTTAAAAACCAAATAAAAGAAATATTATATAATGAGAGTTGATGTAGTCTTTTGAAAGTAACAATTTTTCTTCTTTTTAAACCATTAGTTATATGTTTTTGATAGAAATATACAAAAAAAATTAATGATTCAGAAAAATATTTTAAATATAAAGGAATAATCACACCAGAGAAATAATGATTTAAAGGTAATTCTATGAAATATGTTGTTAATCTTGTTAGTGAAAGAAAGATTATATATTGAAAACTTTTTGGTTTATGAAACTCAAAGAAATAACACATATTGTTTATTATTTTATTATAATTTTTTTATTATTTTAAAAAAAATATCATTTTAAAATGGTAAGAATTAATTTATTGAAAAATTTAGAACTCAAGAAAAATGAGAGAAAGAAGTGAAACTTATCAAAAAAATGTTACAAAAAGAGGAAATGTACCTAATTCTATTTCAGTAAGATTTAAATTTAATAATTTATAGAAAAAAGAAAATAAATTCCCTGTTGGTCCAATGCTTCTTGGATTTTTCCTTTTTATTGTTATTGGTTCTGCTATTTTCCAAATATTAAATACAGCTACTACTCCAGGAGGAAATTCAGTATATTAATTATATTATAGTAATTAAATTAACTTTCTTTAAAATTTAAGCAATATTTTTTATTTATTAATTTAAAAAAAATTAAATAAATGTTTGAAGAATAAGAATATATTATAATTATAAATAATTTACATATTATTCCTTTGTAAAATTTTATTAGGAAAAACAAGATAATAATATAATAATTTTTAGAAAATAAATTTTTGAAATTATAATTCTAAAAATAGGAAAAGAATATTATATTAAGAAATAGAATTGAAATAATATTTATATATTAAATATAGGATAATAAATGATATGAAAAATATTAATCTTAATTCCTTATTATTTAAAAGAACTTTTAATATTTTTAATGATATAATAAAGAAAATAGTTATGTTAAAAATTAGATTAATGTCAATAAAAAAATACTATATTTCATTTAATTATTTTTAATTTTTTTAATGGATAATAGTGAGAGAAAAATAAATATAAATGAAGAATCAAATTTAAAAAGAATAAAAGACAAAAAATATATAGAAGATTTAAAAAACAGAAATGAAATAAATAAGGAAAAAAAAAAAGAAGAAGAAAAAAAAGAATCAAATATCGGATATATAGAATTAAATGAAGAAAAAGAAAATACTATAGAAGAAGAAAAAAAAGAATATGAAAAAGAAAAAAAAATAGATAAATATATATATAGAAAAAAAGGAAGATGTTATTTTTTTTTTGGTGATAAAGATGGAAATCCATTATTTATAATAGGCCCTCAATGGTATATGTATATAATATTAACATTATCAGTAAATTCATTTATATTATTTTATTCATTTTCATTAATTCCAAAAAAATATAATATAATTTTTAAATTAATAGGATTAATCACATTATTTATTTTTCAAATTTCATATTCTATTACTTTCTTAATTAATCCAGGTTATCCTTTAAATACTTTTGAAAGAAAATTCGGTGAACCAAGATCTAATTATAGAATGTGTATTCAATGTAATTTTTGGGTTAAAGTTGATGAAAATGTTGTTCATTGTTCTGATTGTAAAATTTGTATTGAAGGTTATGATCATCATTGTCCTTGGACTAGTAAATGTATTGGAAAAAACAATATATTTTTTTTTCATTGTTTTGTTGGGACAATTTGTTTTGCTTTTTTATATTTTATTGCTTTAATTTGTTTAATTATTGTTATAAAAGAAAAATAATTTTTTTTTCTTTTATTATTTAAAATTTAATTGATAATAATTTAATAAATAAATAATAATATTTTTTTTATGAGTAAATATTATTTATTTATAATTTGTTTTCTTCATTAAATTTACTTATTTGTGTAAAATTTTGATTATATTTCATATTATAATGAATAGTTCTAAAACTACTTAAACTTTTACTTTCTTTTAATTTTTTTTCTTTATTATTTTGAACTTCAAATTCATCACCAATACTATAATCGCTATTATTATCAATAATATCATCATTATTAAAAGAATTAGGTTCAATACTATCATTAAATCTTAAAACTTCAATTCTTTTTATTTTAATAATTTGATTTTTAGGTTTATTCTCATTATTATAAAATTGATTAGATTTTAATTTATAATTATTATTAATATATACTTTCTTTATTGTATTAATTTTTTCTTTTTTTTGATTTAATGTACTTCTTGAAATTAATTTTGATATAGTATATAAAGGTTTTTTTGTTTTTTCAGATTCTGAAATATCAGTTGAAATTATTCCATTATTTATTATTGTATTACTTATATTATTTATTTTATTATTTACTCTATAATTTATATTTATTGTTTGATTATATTTACTTTTTGGAACTTTAGATAATTTTTCCATTTCATTTTTAAAGTTTTGAAAAGATATTGATGATATTTGTTTTACTTGTCTTTCATTTCTTGGTGTTGATAAATTAGTCCCTTTTTGTTTTTTTATATTTTTTTTAAGGATTTTATTCTTTATTGGTTTTTTATATAATTCATTTTGTTTTAAAATTTCAATTAAATTTTTAATAGATGTTATTTTTTCATTTTTTATTTCATAAGAATTATTTGCTGAAAATATCTTTTTATAATCCTGAATTATATATGATATTTGTTGATTATAATCATATAATTTTTTTATATCTATTTCCATGTTTGAAATTTCTTTTTTTAATATTTGTATTTCAGAAAATATTTTATTTTTTTTATCATTAATTTCTATTAATTTATTGTTATCTTTCTTAATTTCAATTTTTAAATCTAAAATTTTAAAAGAATTTTCAATAAAAGTCATTATTCTTTCAAAGGGATTATCTATTAATTTTCTAAATTTATTTATTGAAGATATAATTATTCTTTTTTTATTATTATAATCTATTGGATTATTATCAATTAATAATTTATAATATTGAAATGTATTATATAATAAAAATTTTAATTCATCTTTATTTTCTAAAAGATAAATCAATTGATTTACTTGTTCATTATTAAAATTTATGAAAGTTAAAAATATTTCATTAATTATTTTATTTGAATTTTCTTTAAATTCATTTAAAAAATCTTGATTTATTGATTTTAAAATTAATTTATGTTTTATCTTTAAAGGATTAAATTTATTATTTTCTTCTTCTATTTTAAATTCAAGTATTTTTATTGATTGTAGAAATTCTTTATAGTTATTAGTTTTAATTTCTAAATTCTTTTTTTTACTTTGATAAATAATATTTGTTTCATCTAATTCTTTTTGTCTAGTATATAATTGAGAAGATAAATTATTTGTGATTTCATCTTTTAAATTAAATGATTTTTTAGAAGGAATTTTGTTTATTGTTTTCATTAATTTGAATTTTTTTAAAATTTATAAAATATAATTTAACGATATTAAATATTAAAGTATAAAATTAAAATACATAAAAAATATATAAGGAGAATAAAAAATAAATAAAAATTATTTGATAAATAAAAACATTTAAAAAAAATATATAAAAAAGAAGTAAAAAAAAATGGATAAAAACTATAATATAGAGACAATAAAACAAAGTATACATCAGCAGCAGAAAATATTAATAAGAAGAACTTCAGATATAATCTCATCAAAAGACAAAGAAAATAAGAAGCCAGAAATAGAAGAAAGAAAGAAATCAAAAAGTCCATTTAAATTAATTCATAAGAATTCTCAAATAAATAATTTAATAACTTCAAATTCAATATCATTAAATGAATTTAAGAAAAAATGTCCACCAACAAACAAAGCTTTTAAAGATTTTTCTTTAATTCAATTTCAAAATCAAAATCATAGAAATTATATGGAAGATCGTTTTTCAATATTAATAAATTTTCCAAATAATGATAATTGTAAAGCACTTTTTGCAATATTTGATGGTCATGGAGGAAGTTCAGTAAGTGAATATCTTTGTAAAAATTATATAAATATATTTTTAAAATTATGTGAAAAATTCGAGAATAAAAATTATGAAAAAATATTTCAAAAAAGCTTTTATTCTTTAGATGAAGAAATAAAAAAAATTCCAGGTTCTAATAAAATGGGATCAACAGGAACAATAATACTAATAACAAAAGAGACAGATCAAATATTAGGAAGTCAAAAAATAATATATTGTGCAAATATAGGAGATACAAATTGTGAATTGTTTAGTAAAAATAATTGTAAGAAAATTTCATATGAACATAGATGTAATGATTTAAATGAAGAAAAAAGAATAAAAAAAAAAAATGGTAATATTATTAATGGAAGACTTGGAGGTATTATTTCTATTACTCGATCTTTTGGAGATTTTAATTTAAAAGATTTTGGACTTATTTGTGAACCTAGTGTTAATAAAGTTAATGTTAATTTTAATGATCGATATTATTTAATTTTAGCTACTGATGGTGTTTGGGATTTTGTCTCCGAAGAAGATATTTTCTTTTTTACTATTAATCATAATGATTCTATGGATATTTGCAAAAATATTGTTGATAAAGCTAAAAATAATGGTTCTACTGATAATATTACTTGTATAGTTATTGATTTATAAATATTTTTTTTATTAAAAAAGGGAATTTAATTTTTTTTTTAATTGAATGAGGTTTTTTATTGAAATTTTTTTATAATAAGTTTGCAGAGGGAATATATTTTTAATTTTTATTATTTATTGATTTGAAAAATAAATATATAAACATATATTTCACTCTTTTCATTTTTATCATAATTTATTAGGATGAAATTTAATATATTGTTAATTATAATTTTTCCTCATTTAATTCTTAATTATCCATAAAAACTAGATATAGAAGAAATCTTCTTTCTAATTATAAAATGAAATCTACTTTGAATAATTTAAAAAAATTAGAATATTTATTAATGAATAATGATAAATATCATAAAATTGGAAATAAAAAATAAAAAAATAAAATTATAAAAAAATATAATCAAATACATTTCCAAAAAAATAAAAATTTAAAATTAAAAAAATAAAAAATAAAAAATAAATGAAAAAAACAGGAGTAATTCCTCCACATTTAATATATTTTCTTCAAAATGAAGGAATAGAAGTGATAAAAATATATTCAAGTAATTTTATATCAAAAGATTCATATGATAGATTCATTGTAAAATTTCCATTTGGTGTAACAACATTAAACATACAAGTAATATTTGATAATACAGATATATCTTCTCCTCCAGATTTTATTTTATTAAATAACTTTGATTATATAATAGATTACGATAAAATAATTAATGAATGGGTATTTAGAGAAAGTTCATCTTTATATAATTCTTTATTATTAATTAAAAAAATATATGAAGAAAAACAACAAAATAAATTACTTGAAATAATATCACATGAAATAAATAAAGAAAATCAATATCAAGGAAATAAGGAAAATAGTAATTATCCTTATATTTTACAATTATATAATCATTTAAAAGGTTGTATTGAAAAATATAGAAATTTACCTAAAAATAATCGTTTTTTAGATATTCAATTAATTTATAATAACAATGAAAAATATTCAAATAATTTAAATAATAAAGATCAATTAACATCAGTTAAATTTAGTTATCCTTTAGATTGTTTAATTAGAAAAAGAGATATTATTAGAGCTCCAATATTATCAATTTCAATTAATGTTAATTATCAAAGTGATTTTACTTATGAATTAATATTACCAAAATTTGTTTCTCATGAGGTGATAAATTTAAAAAAAAATATTGGAAAATTAGTTAATTTTAAACAACATATTAAATATGTTGAACAAGGAATTTTAGATTCTTGTGAAATAATGAGAAATAGAGAATTTATTATTTCTAAAATTATTGAAAGTAATATTGGTTATCCTATTCAAATTGATACTCTTGGATTTTTAACTTTAATTTTATATTTTCATTATTCAAAAACTATTATTAATCAAACTCAAAGTCAAAATATTAATAATTTTCAAAATAATCAAAGTAAATCTTCGAAAAATTTAGATTTTAATTTTTTAATATATTTCCTATTTAATAAAGAAGATAATTCTAAACTTGAATTACAAATTGTTGATTGTGATCAATTAAATATTTTACAAAGAAAAAAAATTGATTTTGGAATAAGTGAAAGAGAAATTAATAATGTTTTACATTTAATTGCTTCTAATATTATGGATTGTATTCAAAGTAAGAAAAAACCAAAAAATAAATAATAATATTAATATTTATATTTAAATTATTTCTAATAATATTATATACATTTTTCAATAAGTTATTTATTTCTATTTTATGTTTTTAATTCAATTCAATATTAAATTTATTTTTGTTATCTTTATTTAAAATCATAATTTAAATGATTTAAATTTAAAATTAAAAAAAATTTTTTTTTGATTTATTAATTCTAAATTTTTTTAAATTAATAAATAAAAATAATGGATAAAGGAAAAGATTTTTCAAATTCAAAAAATAAATATATGGATAAGAAAAGAAAAACCGTAGAATCAAAAGTAAATTATTTAAATTTATCTCAATTGAATGGAGGTATATTAAGTCCAATAAATGGAAAAAATAAAATGTTAAATCAAGAAAAAGAAAAATCTTTCACAAATGAAAATATAAAATTAAAATCAGATTTTCATTTTAATAAAAATGAAAGATATAATAATGACAATATGAGTAAAGATTATAATTCAGTAAATTCAAAAGGAAAAATAATAAATTATATAATGAAAAAAGATAAAAGGAAAATAAATACAAATAATTCAAATAATAGTATAGTAATAAAATCAAAAAGTGCAAAAAAATTATTAGAAAATTCCACAATAAGAAGAAGTCATAATAATTCTTCAGTATTTAAAACAAATAGTCAAAATAATATTAATAATAATATAAATGGAAATCAATGTATAGAAATATTTTTAGCAAAAGAAATATTACAATTCTTAGAAGATATGAAAAATCTTCAAATTAGTATTTGTAAAAGAGAACCAAATATAAAGGAATTAAAAAGGGATTTTGAAAGAAAAAAAATAAATTTATATCAAGAAGCTTTAAAATTTACTAAAAATGAATCAAATAATAATTTATTTGATAATCGTTCTTATAGTTCTTTTTTTAGTTCAAATTCTGCTTTAACAATAAGTACTCCTTTAACTAATTTAAATAATAATAATCAAAATGTTAAAGAATTAACAGATTTAATTTCTGTTCTTAGGAATTCTTTAAAAGATATTAAATCAAATTCCAAATTTATTACTTCTCAATTAAGAACTGAAATTAATAATTTAAATAATAAAATTTTAAAACAAATGGATTCTATTAATCAATATGAAAAAAATTTAATTAATAATTTAAATTCAATTAAAGGAATTTATAAATTATTGAAAAATTATTCTAATTTCAATTCTGTTATGGATTCTATTCAAAGTCAAAATTCTTTTTCTTATAATTTAAATCAATGTGATAATAAATTTGAATGGTATGAAGGAGAAATAAAGAAAATTATTAACGGATTTGAAAATAAAAATCGTTTTCAAAATGGTAATAATGAAAATAATAATATTATTAAAATTAATGAAAAATATTCTAATAGTGATAATAAAGACATTAATAAATTATATTATAATATTAAAAATTATTATTTTGAAATAATAGAAATAATAAAACCTTATATTAATGAAGAAGAAATAGAAAATGAATTAAATGATGACATTGATATAAAAAATAAGATTGAAGAAGATATGATTATAAAATGTTTAGAAACTTTAAAAAAATATATAAAAACATTTCCAATGAAAATAGATAATTTTAATATAGAAAAAGAAAATTTAGAAAGAGAAATAAATAATTTAAGAATTCAATGTGAAACATATAAAATTGCACTTAATAACACAGTAATAAATAAAATGAAATATAATAATAAAATTGAAGAAGAAGAAGATAATTTTATTGAATCAGAAAATTATAGAAAATTAAATAATGATTTATTAGTAATTCAAAATGATTTATTACAAAAATTAGAAATGAAAGATATTGAAAATGAAAGAAATCAAGAAACAATAAATGATCTTTTAAAATTAAATGATAGAATAGAAAAAGAAGAAAGGAATAATAATATAGAATTATTAAATAATGTTTCAGAAGAAAAATATAGATATCTCTTAAATTTATTTACTAATGAACAAGATCAAAATAAGCAATTAAAAAGTGATTATCTTCATTTAATTCAAGATTTATCAAATTATATTGAAAATGGAAATAAAATTTCAATTGATATAAATAAATTAAATATTTATAAAACTAAGAAAATTTCAAATGAATTAAAATTTGAAGAAGATGATTCTAATGATTTAGGAAGAATCAACGAAAATGATTTATTAACTGATAAATCTTCTTTTTCAAATAAAAATAATAATAATAAAAATTCAAATATTAAAGATGAAGAAATAATAAATAAAAATGAATTTGAAATTTTAAATAAAAAATTAAATGATGCTAATAATATTATTTCTAATTTAAATAATGCTATTATTAAATTATTTTATGATGTCATTTTTTCTAATAAAGGAAAAGAGTTGTTTAATTTAATTTTTAAATTATTGAATTTTAGTGAAGATAAAATTAATAAGTTATTCTTAGAAAAGGAAAAATTAAAAAAATGAAAAAATTTCACAAAAAATAATTTATTTTAATAGTTATAAATTTTTTAAAGAAAACCAATTATAAGTAATTTATATTAATATATTTTGCTTTACAATAAAAATAAATCAAAAAATACTATTAAATAAATACTTATATAAAATTTCAAAAATTTAGTAAAAAATTAATATTTTAATTATTTAAAAAATTAAACATAAAATAAATTTAAAGTGTTGTTTTTAAACATTGAAAAATATATTAAGATAAAAAATAAAAGAGATTTTAACGATAAAATCGATTGAAATAATAAACACAAGACAAATAAACTTAAAATAATATAAAATTGGGAAAATTTAAAATAATAATATATTTGAAAATAACAATAAAAATATTTATATATTATATATAAAAACAAAAAAATACATAAAAAGTTAAAATAAATATAATTCATTAATATCTATTTTTAAAATAAAACTTAATTGAATAATTATTTAAAGAATAAACACTTTTATTATTTTCATGCTTTTTTCAAAGGAAGATTAAAAAATAAATATTTTATTTAAATTTAATTATTAATTGATGATGATACTTCAAATTTTCCTTCAACTTCTTTTCCATTTAGTAAAATATTAACATAAAAAAAATGTAATTCTTCAGGAGTATCAATATTTTTAATATTATAGATTTCATTATCATTACTTAAATTTGAATTAATAGATTTAGTGATTTTTTTATTTATTGAACTTTGCATAGAACCAATTTGAGAATTATTACTATTTGCTTTATTATTTTTTTTTTCATTTTGAAAAGAAATAATATTTATATTTGAAGGATTTTTTTGATTCACTCTTTTATATAATTGATTATAACACACTTTAATATTATTCATTGATGAAAAGGAAAAAGGTTCATTAAAATTTTCATTTGACATTGAAAAGTTAATTTTATTATTTTTATTATTATATTCTGTTTTAAAAGTATTTGTTTTAAAATTTATTGTATTTTTTAAAATATTTGAAGTTGAATTATTTCCTGAAAAATAATCATTTTCTTTAAAAAAATTTCTTTTATTTCTATAATTTTTAATATTTAAATTTTTCATTAAATAATTTTTGGGAGAAGAATAAATTCCTATATTTTTCTTACTACCATTTGCACTATTTACATTTGAAGAAAATTGAGAAAACGTTGATGTTGGAGAATTTGATGTTGATTTTTTTATAATATTATTTTTCTTATTTATCTTATAATTGTTTCTTTTTGCTTTTTTTGAATAATTAAAGTTTCTATTTGAAGAATTACTTCTTAATAAATCAGTTATTAAATTATTATTTTTTAAATTAGTAATATTTGAATTGTAATTATTCAATTGTAATTTAGAATTATTATTATTCCCTTTTTTTACCTTATTTGAATCTGATAATAAATTTGTCATATTTAATTTTGTTTGTGTCGTTGGTGACATAAAAGTAATGTTTTTTAGTTTTAAATTTTTTTTATTTAAACTGGAAGTCATTATTTATTTAATATTAAGAATTAAGACAAATATATTTTATTCTTTAATTTATTTCCTTATGTAATAGTTATTTTATTAATAAAAAATTATAATAAAAATTTAATTAATTTATTAAAATCGTTTTTATTTAAAAGTTTCTCTTTATCATTATAAAAAGAACAATTATTAATTGTTATTCAAATAATAACAATAAATCATAATTATTTTAATTTAATAATGATTACAAGAAAATAGAATAGAATAAATTTATTATTTAATTATATATTTATTTTATTTTTTAATAAGTGTAATATTATTATTTTTTTTTTTGAAAAAAATGTACGAAAGAAGAAATAAAAGCAATAGTAAATATTTTCTGGGGATCAAGAAATTAAAGAAAATTGTAATTAATTAAACATATAGATATTAATAAAAAGTTTTACCTGAATCAATAATGAAAAAGAAAATAAAATGGAATTTTATATTTTTTTAATTGTATTTATGAATCCATTGAGAATTTAAGATTATTAAAGTCTAAAAAATATAAAAATAATGAATATGAATAAGAAGAATTAGTTTTTATCTTAAATACTATAAATAAAAAATCTTATTTATTTCAACATTATTTTTTTATGATTAATTTCATTCAAATCTATTAATTTATTTTATAATGTTTATTAAAAGTTTTTTTTGTTTTATTTTTGATTATTATCAATATTTTATCATTAATTTTTAAAAACGAAATATGTTAATTTCGCAGTTAAATGTATATTCAAATAATATCTCTTTTATTTATTTATATTATTATCATTCTTATTGGAAAATATGAATATTTAAATATATTAAATCAGATAAAATATATTAATTAATTCTTTTAAAATAAAGAAAATTGTTAAAGATAATATTTTTAATATTATATTGATTAATTTTCTTGAATCTGTGAATATTTTTTTTATTATTGTAATAAAATCTTTTTTTAAAGATAATAACTCATATTATTATCATTATCATCTTTTTTTTAAAACGATTTAATTAATTTATTTTTTAAATTGATTTATTTTCTGTAAAGAAAAAGATGAAAATTATTTACCTAAATGAAATAAAATATATGATTTAAATAAATAATTGATGTTAAATAAAATTTTTTCTAAAAAGTAGAATAAATTTAATATATTATATGATATAGAAAATAATTTATATTTATTTAATTTAAAAAACAAATCAATATATGAAAAAAACTTTATATAAATATATTGAAAAAAAGAAATCTTAATATATTATTATTTAATAAATAATTTATGAGTTAAATCTTTAAAATCATAAAAAAAGAAAGATAATAAATAAATAAAAATGAGCTATATTTATTTAATTAAATTATATGCTTTTTGCAAAGTTTCATTCATTGTTTCTTCACTATCATTAAAGTCTTTTTGAAGTTCTGTTAATTTTTGATTGTATTTAAATTTAACAGAAAATTTAACTTGAGGAACAGATTTAATTTCAAATTTAATTCCCTTTTCATGCTTCCAATTATCTTTTAATTTAATGCAATAGTTTTTTTGCTCTTCATTTCCTGTTTCATAAAAACAAATTAATGTTGGTGTTTCATTTGCTTGTGCACAACCCATTTTTATATTTCAATTTTTTTTTTTATCATTTTTACCCTAAAAAACAATTAATTTCTTTATTTTTTTTCAAACGAATAATCGTAATAAGATAATAACATTATTATTTTTTATAAACGTTATTTTTAATTTATTATTTAAATATATTCATTTATTAGTAAAAGATAAATAAAAAACTATTAAGTATCCATTTTACATATATTAAATGTTTACTATGAAAAAAATAGATGAAAAATATGAATTATAATTAATATTAATAAAAATGATTAAATAGGAAAAAATGATATTTTTCTTTTTTTAAGTATTTAATTTATTATATATATAAAACTTAAAAATAATGCTTTTTAAAAGAAAAATTGAGTTATTTCTTTTTGATTTGTTTAAATTTAATAATTTCCTCTTTTCTTTTTTTCATTCTATTAATTATATTATCAAAACTATTTTTTATTATAACTGAATAAGCTCTATTTATTCTATTTTTAGGATTATTATCATCATAACAATTATTATCAAAATCATCTTTTTTAACTTCATTATTAATTTTATTTTTTTTTAAAACATCATTATTATTTTTTTCATCTTCTAATTTTTCTTTATATCTTTGAATTTCTTCTTCTGATTTATTTTTATATTCTTCAAATTCTGTTTGAGTTGTTATTAAATCTTCCATTGTTTCTTCTAATTTTCCTTTTAAATCTTCTATTTCAAATTCATATTGTCTTATTTTTTCTAAATATTTTTCATTATCATTTTCTAAATCAATCATTTTATTTTTTAAAATATTTTTATTCTCTTTTATTTCTGAATATTCATTATGTAATTTATCCATTTCTTTATTTAATAATTCTATATCATTCATTTTATCTTTATTTTTTAATTTTACTTTATTTAATTCTTCTGTTAAATCTTTGTTATTTTCTTTTAATATTTTATTTTCTTTATTAAAATTATAATTTTGTAACTTTAAAGTTTCTAAAGATTCCGTTAAAACTTGAATTGTTGATTCATATTCTTTACATATATCATCACTTTCTGTTTTATATTCATTATAATCATTTAATAATTTATTATATGCTTCTTTTAATTCATCTATATTATTAGAATTAAAATCCATTTTTTAAATAAAATGCCTCATTAAAAAAAGTATATGTATAAAAACGTATAATTATTCTTTAATTAAAAAATAATAAAAATAAAATGTATATATATAACATTATATAATATAAAAATATATTTTAAAAATAAAATGAAGATATAATATGGATTAATTTAGTTTTATCATATTTTGATATTATTTAAATAAATATATAGAGTGTTTTAATTGAATTCTATTTAAAAAAAGATATTTAAATTCCAATTTACTGAAGAAGAATAATTCTTAATAATATAATTAATTTTTGAATTTGAAAAATAAAAAAAAATAAAAATAAAAATCAATATTATGTAATTGAAAATTAAACATAATGACAGAGTTAAAAAAAATAAAGAATTTAAAAGTATTAAGAATATTAACAGAATTTGTATTATCAAAATATAGAGAAATAAATGAAAAGCAATTAGAAAACGAGATATTTCAAATGGAAAAAAACGAGGAAGAACTATTAATAGAAGAAATATCAAAAAAAATATTAATTCATAATCCACATGAGAAAAATAAAGAAGGTAAAATATTAGAAAAAAGAAGATCAATATTATTTGATTCAAAAAATATAAAATTAAAGAAGAAGAGAAATATAGAATTAATATATTTAACATTATTAAAATTTAAAGGATTAAAAAGATATATGGCTTATCAAGGTTTATGTGCAAAAGACATAAGAAATACTTCTTGTTATATAAAACATAAATTTTATAAAAAAGGAAGTTATATTGTTAGACAATTTGAAAAAAGTAATGCTTTATATGGTATTATTAATGGAAGTGTTGAAATTAGAGAAATTCAATTCATTGAAAAAACAAAGAAAATTTTTTTAAGTATTGAAAATGATGAAGATGAAGAAAATATGGAAAAAATATTTAAAAAAATTCCTTTAGATTATTTTATGTCTGATATTGAAAGTGATGATGATAATATTGAAATAAAAGAAAGAAAGAAATATAAGAAATCAAAAACAAAGATAAATAAAAGTTCATTGAAAGATATAATTAAAGAGAATTCAAAATTGAAAAATTTATTTAATTTAAAAAAAGAAAATAAGATAAAAAAGAATGAAGAAAATAATGAAGAATTAATAGGAACAACATTAGAAAATTTTAAATTAGATTTTGAAGAAAAGAGAATAAGTTTAAAAAAAGGAATGTGCTTTGGTGAATGGGGAATAGTATATAATATACCAAGAACAGCATCAATTTATTGTCCTGAAGATACTCATATATTTTATTTAGAAAAAAAATATTTTAATAAAATTTTACTTTCTAAATTTTTAGAAGGAGATATGAAGAAAGTTAATTTTATTTTAAATAGAATTCCAATATTAAAACAAGATTTAAAAATAAAAAATATTCTTACTAAAATTCCTCCTGAATTTTATGAAAAAAATCATATTGTTTATACTCCTTTTGATGATGCTAATACTATTTATTTAGTTTATAAAGGTTCATGTATTATTGGAGAATTACCTTTTAATGTTAAAAGTAAAAAAGATTATTTAAATAAATTTAATCAAATTAAAACTCTTTCTTTTTTAGATGAAGGTGGAATTGCTGGTTTAGAGTCTTCACAAGGATTTGAAAAATATAAATATTGCTTAGTTATTAAAAGAGAATTTACTATTTTATTAAAATTAAATGTTGATTATTTAAAAAAAATTTATACTGATTTTACTGAAAAAATTCAACCTTTATATTTAAAGCAAAATTCCAGAATTGAAGAATTTAAATCTGAATCTATTTATAATAAAAAAAGAATAGAAATTAAATCACAAATTATAAAAGATAAAATAAGAGAATTTAAAAATGAAATGAATAAACCTTGTAAAATAATAAAAGAAAATTTATTAAGACAAAAAAAAAGTTTATTTAATTATGAAAAATTAGGTACTTTAACAAAAAGAAATAAAGTAAATAATCAATCTTTTCCATTTATAAATAAAACAGATAATTTTACTATATCACATAGAGAATCTTCAAAATTAAAATTATATTTAAATAAAGTTAAAACTCCTAAATTAAATAAAAGACTTTCTAAAAAATTAGAAACAATTAATAATAATTTATATGATATGAAAAGAAAAAATAATACTTTATTATTTATTAATCCAAGATCTTTTTCAAATGAAACAAATTTTGAAAAATTTAAAAGAGAAAATAGACATTCTGATTTTTATTCTATTACTTCTTATTCTAAACATGAAAAAAAAAAAAAAAAAATCACTCAAAAAGATATTATTTCTGAATTAAAATTACCTAAAAAATTAAAATTTAAAAATTTTTTTGGAAGAAATAAAAGTAATTCAGGTCATTATAATATTACTTTTATTAGTAATCAAATGTGACAATTTTTTATTTTTATTCTAAATTTTAAAATTAATACTTTAATTATAAATAAAAAATAATATATATAATGATTTAAAATTAATTATGTCAAAAAAATTGTAATTTCTTAAGAATTAAATAAAGAATAAGATGATGAATTAATAAGAAAGAAATGTAATATAATTAATAATTAGAAGAAAGATAATTGTTATTAAAGTCAAAAAACATTTTTTATATTTTATCATAACTTAATTTTTATATATTATTTTAAAGATAAATAGATTTAATATTTCAAAAAAATAAATCATATATATTTAATAATATCTAGTTAAAATATTATAAGTAAAATTAATTTTCATATCATTAAAAATAGTAAATAATATTTAAAATAAATTATAAATTATTTTTTAAAATTTCATATGAATTATTTATTTAATATATGTAAATTAAAAAAAAAAAATTAAGATGTATCTCATAATAATTATAACATTGGTAATATTTTTATATTTTCTAAAAAAATATATAAATGGAGGAGTAAATAAACTAAAAGAAGATTTATCAAATAAAATAATAATAGTAACAGGAAGTTCTTCAGGAATAGGGAAAGAAACAGCATTAAATTTAATAAAATCAAATGGGAAAGTAATTTATGGATGTAGAAATGAAGAAAAAGTAAAAAAAGCAATGGAAGAAATACCAATAAATTTAAAGAAAAATGCAGAATTTATAAAATTAGATTTATGTAGTTTAAAAAGTATAATAAATTTTTCAAACATAATAAAAAATAAATATCCTAAAATAGATATTTTAATAAATAATGCAGGAGCTCAACCAAGAAATTTTATAATAACAGAAGATAATTTAGAAAGTAGTATTCAAGGAAATTTTATTGGTCCTTTTTTATTAAGTTTATTATTATTAAATCATTTTAACGCTAATGGAAAAATTATTAATGTTTCAAGTGTTGCTCATAAATTTTATTCTTTTGATAAAAATATTCTTTTAATTTTAGATAATTTTAAAGAAATTGAAAAAAAATATTTTGATGGTAATTATATACATTCTTTAAATTTATATTCTCTTGAAAAATTATTTATTTTATATGGAACTTTCTATATTAAAGATATTATTGAAAAAAAGAATTTAAATTGTAAAATTTGTGCTTTACATCCTGGAGTTGTTAATTCTAATTTTATGATTTTTTTAAACGATTATCCAATATTTCATTTTTTTTTTAAATTATTTTATTATTTCTTTGTTTTTTTCACTAAAAATTCTTTTCAAGGAGCACAGACTCAATTATATTTATCTTATTTAGATTATCATAAATTTATTAATGGAGGTTATTATTCTGATTGTAAATTAAGTAATGTTGGTAAAAATGCAAAAAATGAAGAATTAAAAAAAATTGCTATTAATTGGGTTATTCAAATATTAAAAAATAGACTTCCTAATCATGATTTAATTCAAAATTTATCTTTAATTTAATTACTTTTATTTTTTGAAAAAAATATTTATTTAAAAATTGAATTTATAAAATAAAAATATTTAATAATAATTTATTAATGTTAAAAAAAAAATAAAATAAAAAATAAAATAATATTTATATTAATTTTTCTTCTTTCATTTTTATTATTCTATTTTCTAATTTTTTAATATCACGATAAACTAATTTTCTTTTTTGGAAAATTGATGCTTGAAATTTAATAAAATGTTGAATTCTTTTTTCAACATTAATAAATTCATCACTAAAATTATAAATTCTTTTATTTTCAAGAGAATTCAAAAGTCTTATATCATTTTTTAAGCTTTCTACAATATTATAATCATTCATAATTTTATTATAATTATTTCCTTTATAATATTTTTTAATAATTTCAATATATTTAATAATAATTTGTTGACTTAATTTTTTTTTTTCTTCCAAATAATGACTTTTATCTAAAAGATTTAAAATTTTAACTTCATAAGTTTCAAGTTCTAAAAAATTACTAATAGTGACAATAATCATTCCAGTTAAGAAAGATCCACCTAAACAGCTTAAAATACTAAAAATTCTTCCTCCAACAGTTTTCGCAGTAATATCACCATAACCAACAGTAGTCATTGTAATTATTATATACCAAAGACAATCAATATAATTATCTAAAATATTATTTGCTGGTCTTTCAAATATTCTTATTGAATAACCCGTACACAATAATATTAATATAAAAGCTAACATATATAATTTAATTGGAGAATATTGAGCTAAACATTTTATACAAAATAATTTTGATATTTGGAAATTATATTTTCTACATAAAAATTGTGTTTCTAAATCCATGAAATCATTTATTAATAAAAATGGAGTAAATATAAAATATAATCTTATAAAGAGAAATATTAATAATATTGAATTTATAGAATATTTTGAATTATAACTATCTTCGGTTACTGTTTTTCCTATAAATATTGGAGAAGGTTGAAGTAAAAAAATAATAAAATAAAATATTATTTTTATATATAATTTACTTGAAATTAAAGTTTCTCCTTCATTTTCTTTTTTTAATTCTATTTTCTTTTTTAGATTTATTTTTTCTTTAAACAATAATGCAATAAAAAATAATATTGATTGAAAATGTAAATAATATAACATTATTTTATCATAAACTTTTACTTCTTCTTTTTCATTTGTATATGTTTTTTCATAATAAATTATTCCTGTTATAATACTTAAAGAACTTATTAAACAAATTAAAATTTGAAGATTTATTTCAATTCTATAATATTCTTTTAATGTATTTAATTGATAATCTGTTTCTACAATAAAATTCTTTCCTGATAGTTGATTATATATTTGATGAAATTTTCTTATAATATTTAAATGCTTTGAAATGTTTTTTATTTTTTTTATGTTTTCTTCATTAATCCTTTCCTTCATTGATTCTAATAATGTTTTTTTTTTCCCAATGCTTTTATTTTTTGATGTTTTTATTGATTCTTTATCTGATTCATTATCTGAATTTTCACTTTCATTTTTTTCTTTCTTTTCTTTTATTGAATTATTATCTTCTATACTTAATATATCAAAACTTTTATTTTCTGATTTTTCTGATTTTGAATCTTCTTTTACTATCTTTTTTTTTTTTAGATTTTTAATTGTGATTAAATTATCTTTTGTATCTTCATTTAATTGTTCAGAATTTTTTATATATTTAAGTTCTATGGTATCTTCATTTTCATTTTTTATATTTTTCTTTTTAATTTCTTCTTCTGTTTTTTTTTTTGAATCTTCAGTTATATTTTCCTTTAAAAATAATGATTGAATATGATTTTCTAAATCATTTAATTCATTCTTATTTATCATTTTTAAATTACATTTTTATATTTAGCAAACTACATATTATAAAATTTTAATTAAATATTTTTATAAAAAATTTATATAAATTAAATCTTTTTTAATCAAAAGGAGTAGGAATATTATTTATATCTTTATTATCATAATTATTATTAATTAAATTATTATTTAAAAAATTGTTTGGGTTTTCATCATTAAAATAATTATTTTCTAAATTTGGTAATTGAATAATATTATTATTATTTTGAAAATTTTGATTATTTAAATTATAATGATTTTGATAAAATTGATTTATGTTATTATTAAAATTAATATTTGAATTATTTATCATTATATTTTGATTTGTATTATTTTGGTTAAAATATTGATTATTACAATTCATTTGTAAATTATTATTGTTTTCATTAAAATTAAATTCTTCATTTTTTTCAAAATCATTATCATCAATTCCTTCTAAAAAATCAATGTTATTATTTAAAATTTGTTTATTTGTATTAAATACATTTAAATTATTTTGTTTTTCTTTTGTATAATTTAAATTCTTTATAATTTCATTAATATCAGATTTATCAATAATTTTATCCGCAATTACTTTTTTATCTTTAAAATAATTCACAGTACCATTTAAGTTATCATTATTATAATTTTTTTTATTATTATTCTTTTCTTTCTTTTCTTTCTTTTCTTTTTTTTCTTTTTCTTCTTTTTCTTCTTTTAATCTTTTAACTTTTAAATGTTGTTCTTTTAATTTTTGTAATTTTCCTATATTTTGATCAGATAATAAACTCATAAAATGTCTATTATTAATTTTCAAATTATAAATTTCTTTTTCAACTTGAATCATTTCTAAATCAATATCATCAATTTTAAAAGAGTAATGAAATAAATTCTTTTGTTTTTTATCATAAAAAACTAATTGTTGTGAATCTAATAATAATTTTTTTTTTCCACTTATTTTTGAATCAAAAAGTTCAATTCTATGATAATTAGAATTTAATTTAAAAGACCAAATATATAAAACTTTAGATCTATGTTTGTTATAAATTTTTTATTTTACGAACTAAAAGTTTTTCCAACTTTTTTTTCAAGATAATGTAAATTTTCAATATCTAAAAATTCATTTTCTTTATTATTTAATGACATATTATAATATAATACATATTTTTTTAAATTAAATTTAAATAACATTTCTCAATGAATTATATTAATTAAATTATTAAAAATATAGAAATGATTTTTTAAATATGTTTTTTATATAATCACTTTAATAATTTTCCTTTAAATTTTTAATTGTAAAATGGAAGAAAAAAAAATAGAAAAAGATAAAAGAATAGAAATGAAAAATGAAGATAAATTTGAAATAGAAAATATTAATAATTCAGAAACATCAACATTATCAAATTCAATGACGATAATATTAATAGAAAGGTTTAAAAAATTTCTTAATAAAAACATTCCTCTTTTTACAGAAAAATTTTTTCTATATTGTCCCGCTATAAAAAAAAATATATTTTACTCAATTTTAATTATTCCATTAGGAAATTTTATTTCTATAAAAATAGAATTTCATTTAGATAAAAAGGAAAAAAACGATTTATTACATTTTAATCAGAATGAAATAATAATAAACTTTTCTATTTATTCTCAATTAAAAAAAACATATATAAAGAATTATACAGAAAAATTTAATGTTTGTAATGAAAAAAGAGAAGATTATCTTTTAGAAAATTACATTAAATACGATGAAGAGTTATTAAAACAAAAAGCAATTTTTCCTTTTATTTTAAAAGTTCAAATTTATCAAAAAAAAAATTATAAAATTTCAAATGAATTTATTGGAATTAAAAATGAAGGAAATACTTGTTATTTTAATTCTATAATTCAAACAATTTTTAATATTCCAATTATGAAAAATTATATTTTTAATATGAAATTAGAAAAAGATAATAAATATTTATTTTATTTTCAAAAAATTTTATATAAATTACAAAGATCAAAAGAAGCTATTTTAATTTATAAAGAAATTAAAAATACTAATTTCTATCAATCAAATGAAAATATTTTAAGTTTTATTGAAAAAAATTTTCAATTTCAATTTCAACAAGATGCTCATGAAATATTTAATTTTATTTTAGATTATTTAAATAATTTAAATAATATAAATTCAAAAATAAAATTATTTGATTTTTTCCAAGGAAAAATTTCAAATGTTATTTTATGTGATAAAATTAATTATAAATCAATCAAAGAAGAAAATTTTATTTTTTTATCTATTGAATGTAATGAAGATTCAAATAATCTTTTAAATTGTATTGATAATTTTTTAAAGGAAGAACAATTAACAGGAGAAAATTCTTTTTTAAATGAGAAAGACAATAAAAAATACGATGCAATAAGAAAAACTTCTTTGAAAGAATTACCTTCTATTTTATTTTTACATTTAAAAAGATTTACAAATAATCAAGAGAAAATATTTAATAAAATAGAATATCCAGATCAATTAAATATGTCAAAATTTATAGAAAAAAAAAATAATAAAAAAGAAAAAGTTTATTCTCTTTGTTCTGTTATTGTTCATGAAGGTTATTTTAATACAGGACATTATTATGTTTATTGTAAAAATTTTAATGTCAATTTATGGTTTAAATTTAATGATGATAAAGTTTATGAAATTAATTGTTTAAAAGAAGTCTTTGATGATAATTATGGAGGAGTTTATGAAACTTTTCAAATTAAAGAAAATGAATTGAGTGGTTGGAATATTATTAAATGTACTGAAAATAAATTAAAAACTGCTTATTTATTATGTTATGTTTCTAATGATAAAATTGAAGAATATTTTAAAAAAGTTAATATTAATATTCCTAAAGAATTAGAAAATCAATTATTGAAAATTCCAAATCAAACTTCTATTACTGATTATTTACAAAATGGAAAAAATTCAAAAAAAAATAATGAGAATAAAAACAATATAAATAAAAAAAGTAATATTAATTATGAAGAATATGCAGGTAATGCAGAAGAAGAAGAAAAAATGTTAAAAGAAGCAATTAATCTTTCTTTAAGTTTAAATAATAATGGTAATAAGAGTAAAAGATTATCTTTAAATGAAAATGAAAAAAAATTAATTTTAAGAAATCGTTCTTTTGAATTATATGGAAAACTTAGTGTAGACTTTATTAAACCTTTTGAAATTCAATTTATTCAAAATAATAGAAGTATTGAAAAATATTTTGTTAAAATTTCTTTAAAAGAAATAAATTCTCCAAATGAAATTTTAAAAAAATTATGTGAAAATAAAAACTTTCAAAATGAATTTCAAGAAAAAATAGAAAAATTAAGAATAATTCATTTAAATTCTTATGGAGTTTTAGCTGATATTTATAATATTTTTGATGAAAAAACAAATTTAACTGAATTTATTATGAATTGTAAATATAATAATATTTTATATTTATATTTATTTGAAAATGAATTATATTATTCTATTCAAGAATATAAAACTCAAATTAAAACTTTTACAAAACCTAATTTTATTTTTTCAAAAGAACAATTTAATATAATTAAAGAAAAATATAGATCAAATAATTTTTTTGAGATTTTATCAAATCCAAAAGAAATTTTAGAAAGTAAAGATTTTAATTCAATTAGAATGAAACCATTAAAAGAAAATTATATGAATTTAGAAATAAAAAAAATAATAATTAAAACATTATCTTAAAAATATTTCTTTATAATATATAATTAATATTCATTTAATATATAAGAAGAAAAAAATTTTATAAAATAAATAAAAAAAAATAATTGTTCATATATTTACATAATTGTATTATATTATTTATTTAAATTTTTTTTTTAATTTCTTTATTATGAAATTTAGAATTTTTTAATATTTGATTGTAATTTTTAATATTTGAAACTAAGTTTTCATATTCAATATTTTGTTGAATAATTTTTTGTGAAATATTATGAATTGAATCTTGAATTTTATTTAATTTAATATTAAGAATTAAATGACTATTTTTATAATCTTTAAGTTGAGATTTTAAATAATTTATATTATTATCTTTATAATTAGTTTCTTCATTTAAATTTTTTATTTTTAATTTTTTACTTTCAAAATCTTCTTTTTGTTCTTTTACTTTTTTTATTAATAAATTATCATGATTAAATTTATATTTTTCTATATTTGCAATTTTATTTAAAAAATCTTCAATTTTTTCTTTATTATTATTAAATACTTTTTCAATAATTTCTATTTCTTCTTTATTTAAATATGATATTTCTTTTTTTAACTTTTGAATATTTAAATTTTGAGTA
>JAJJLU010003772.1:0-32155 GCA_023807065.1 Isotricha intestinalis
GATAATAATAAAAATAATAATGATGTTAAAAAAATGAATAGTGCAATTAATATTCCTAAACCTCAAAAAACTTTTGTTTTTGAAAATAAAGGTTTAAAAGATGAACAATTTTGTATTTTATTTGAACAAAAAGAATCCTTTAATGTAAATATTAATAATTCTATTTTTTAAATTTAAAAGATATTTTTTTATATTTCTTATTTGATTTATTTAAAATATATTAATATTAATGATTATTAAAGATAAAATTTTAAGTAGTTGTGAATATTTATTTAAATATTATTAATAATATTTCAAATTATTATATATAAACTTGAAATTTTAAAATATTTAATTAATATAGATTTCAATATTATAAAAATAAAAAAATATTAATTAATTAAATAAATATGGAAAAAGAAAAACCATTAAAGCCGACAGAACAATTTATATATTCTAAATTAGATTCTTTAAAAATTCAATATTTTGACATTTATTATTCAAAAAAAATACAACCAGAAATATATGAAAGTACAAAATATATAATCAGATATATAAATAAAATAGTTGAAGCAAGTAAAGAATTTGATAGTCAAAATACATATAATTTAATCAGAAATTATGAAAATGAATTTGGATTTTGTTTTGATGATAACACAGGAAATATATTATATTATTTAGATCAATCAAAAATAGAAAATAATAAAATTGAAATTTATATAGATATTAATGAGAGAGCAATAAAATCTTATTTAGATTCTTTTAATATTCCAAAAGAATTAATATGTTTTACTTCTTATAATGGAAGTTCAAAAAATAGTTCAAATAAAAATGATAAGCAAAATGAAACAAATTTTGATGAACAAACCAAAAATAATATTAAAAATTATATTAATGGAAAAAAATTTGAAAATATTTCAATTGAAAGATTTAATTATACTTTAAATCTCGAAGAAAATTTAATAGGTTTAACTCAACTTCCAAATATTTTAATGTTTTTATTACCTTATGATAATTTAATTGAAATAATAATTTAATGAAAAATTTAAATTTTAAAAATAATAATAATGAAGATATAATGAATAAATTAAAAAATAAATTAAATAATCCCAATGAATATTTTGGTTATAATGAATTAGATTCAATTTTTAAGAATGATATTAATAAAAAAAGGGAATTTAGATTATTTAATTTTTTTAAATGTATAAAAATTTTTGAAATTAAAAATGGCAATAAATCAGAAAAGGAGAATATTAATAGAGATTATATTAAACCTTATACTATTAATTTTTTAGAAATTAAAAAGAGTTTGAAATATATTAAAGAAAATAATTATATTAAAAAGTTTTTAATAAAAAGCAGAAGATTTTCACAAATATTTAAAAAAAAAAAATTAAATATTATAACTAATCCATTAATTTATGATATTGATATAAAAGATATTAATTTTCCAAAAAAAATGGAATATGAACTTTTTTTAATTATAAATAATAATGAAGATGAAATTAAAAAGAATATTAATGAAATAAATAAACAAATTGATGAATTTTTACAAGATTGTAAAGATTTTGATTTTGATTTACATATGTATTATAGTAATTTTAATTTTCATCCATTAGAATTAAATTTAATAAATAAATCAAGAAATATTAATCATAATACTTTAATATATCAAACAAGTAAAACTTATCATGATATTCAAGAAAAAATATTAAAATTAGAAAAAAGCAATGCTAATTTAGAAAAAAAACAATGTTATTTCTTAATAATAACAATTATACTAATAATAATAAACTTAATAATGTTTGTAATAATTTTTAAAAATGATAGTAAAAATAAAAAAATTGATTTATAGATAAATTAGCAATAAAATTTAAATTATTATATCAAAATAAACAAATTTTTTAATTTCGACATAAAAAATATTTAATTTTAAAAAATAATAATAAATATATTTTAATAAAATAATAAAAAGTTCATTTAAATAATATAAAAAAATAATAATAAAAAATCCCAATAAGCCTAAATAAAAAAATCATTAATAAAAATTATAAAAAAAAATATCTAAAACATATAAAAAAATAAAATGAATTATCTAAAAGTATTTCTCTTCTGTTTCTACGCATGTCTCCAAATGTACATATTTATGGCACCAGGAGTATTATCATTTAAGAGAAAATTTTTTACTTCAAAATCAGTGTCTATAATATCAGAAATTTTATTTGTATATTTAATCCCATTTTACGGAGCAATAGAAATAGCAAGAGTAGGTTCAATGGAAATATTAAATGTATTTTGGATATTAGTAGTAAATTTCGTAATGTCATTATTAATATCATATACAATAGCATCAATAAGTCAAAAAATATTTAAATTAGATGAGAGAATAAAACAAAGTTTTAATTTAGTTTGTACAATACCAGCAATGGGCGCATTACCTTTAGTAATTGGAAAAGCTTTTTGTTTCCCTGGTGGTCCTATGGAAGGTGATATATATTGTGATAGTATGATTGGATTAATGATGCTTTGTTATTTAGTTGTTTGTATTTGTGTTTTTTTATTAGGTTATATTCTTATTCTTTCTGATAAAATTAATAATAATATTATTCAAGAAAAAATGATGTTCTTATGGCAAATTTTAGTTCATAAATCCTTTGGAGAAGATTTTACTATTTTATACCTTTTTAATAAATATATGATTGATCAAAATAAATCTAATGAATTATATGAAGAATTTAAAAGGGTACATGGAAATGATTTAGCTAATTTAAAATATGAATTTGTTGAATATGAAAAAAGACATCATCATAAAATCGAAAAAAACAAAGATTTAATTGGAGAAAAAAGCGATAAATATTTTCAAAAAAACCTTAAAAGTGAGAAATTTACTGAAAAAAATGATATAGAAAAAAAAAGAGCTTTTAGTATGAGATATAAATCTAATCATCCTGGAAGCATATCTGAAAAATTTAAAAAGAATGATATAATGGAAAAAATAATTGAAAATCAAAAAAGTGGTTTTAAAGAAAATGAAAATGGAAAAAGATCTTTTTCAAAGTTAAATTCGCATAATTCAAATAATTTGGATAATTTTGAAAACAATGGAAATAATATTAATTTTAATGATAGTTATTTTATGTCTGAAGTAAGTGAAGAAAGAAGTTCTTCATCTTCTTCTTCAACATCAAGTGAAGATTCAACAATAAAAGAATTAGGAAGTCATTACTATCATGATAATAATAAAAATAATAATGATGTTAAAAAAATGAATAGTGCAATTAATATTCCTAAACCTCAAAAAACTTTTGTTTTTGAAAATAAAGGTTTAAAAGATGAACAATTTTGTATTTTATTTGAACAAAAAGAATCCTTTTATCCTGGTCATCATTTATCAAGAGAAATAAAAACTAAATTTGACGACAACACTAAAAAAGTAGAAACAGATATTTTTTTTACTAAATCAAATAAACATTTTACTGTTAAATTACCATATCCAATGACAAAATCATTTAAAGAAAAAGGAAAAGAAGATATTGTAATATCCCATCCTAGTTTTAAATTACAATCAAATGATCCAAATTTAAAAAGACATAAATCAGTAAAAATTCCAAATCATAATTTTAAAATAAATCATGGTTCATTTAAGCATAATAATAATATTTATTTAAAAGGAGAAGAAATAGATTTAGTAGAAAAAGAGAATAATAAAAATATGAATTTATCAGAAAAAGAAATAATATTAAATTATTATCAAGCAGCATTTGATATGATAGAATATGATCCAGCAAATTTTAATATAGATTTAATAACAGAATATGAAGAAATGAAAGAAGAAATATTAAGAAAAGTACATCATACTCCTCCTAAATTTCCTATTGTTCGTTCTGCACAAATTGATTCAAAAACTTTGGATATTATTAATAAAGAATGGGAAATATTTGAACCAAAAGTTAAACATGCTAGTCAAAGTTTTAAAGGACTTCCACAAGGTAAAATAGATAATCAAATATTAATGGCTAAAATTTATGCTCCTCCTACTTTAGGAGTTGTTGTTGGATTAATATTAAGTTTAAGTAATATAAGATTAATTGTTTTTGATTCTACAAATCATTATTGGAATAATATTGTTGATGGATTAAATATTATTGATAAATCTATGGTTGCTTTTTTATTTCTTTTAATTGGATTATCTTCTGCTTCTACTAATGGTTTAAGTATGAATAATCCACTTAAAAAAAAACATATTATTATTGTCTTTATTATGAGATTTATTATTGTTCCTGGACTTGGACTTTTAGTTATTTATTTTTGGAAAAATGTTTATGGAGGTATTGTTGAACAAAGTTTAGTATTTAGAATTATTTTATTTTTCCCTTGGTGTTTACCTTCTGCTCCTAATATGGCTGTTATAGTTAATTTAACTCAATATTTTTTTGAAGAATATGGTTATTTAATTTTGTTACAAAATGTTTCTAGTGTAGCAACTCTTACTATTTTATATCTCATTTATTTTATATTGATAGGTCTGTAATGTTTATTTTTATATTATAGATTTTTATAGTAATAATTACTTAAGTTTTCTTTTTATAATTCATAATGAAAAAAAGTTAGCCAATAATTAAATTTATAAATTGAAATACTTTTAATATTAAAAAAATTTTTAATAGAGAACTATTATTATATAATAATTAAATAATATTAAAAAATTAAAAACTTTCATTTTATATTATAAATTTTAATAATTTAATTTTTTTGTTGAATAAAGATAAAATAAAAAAAGAAATAAAAGATGAAGAAAAATAAAAACTAAAAAATGAAAAGAAATAGAGAAATAAAAAAGAAATTTAAAAAACATTTCCATACATGAGAATTTAAAATTAAATAATAATATAACAAATATGAATATATAATAAGTAAATAAATTATATGAAAAAAATGATAACCATTGATTAATTTTATAAAAAAAATAATTTTAACCTTCTAAGAAAAAAAATCTTAAATTATTCAAAAAAAAAAATGATAAAAGGTCTTGAATCCAAAATCCTGGAAGCATCAAACCCAATAGGTGTAAAAAAGCCACCAAACTACAATTTACCAAAAGAAGGTCACACATATGGTCTTCCAGGGAAAGCAGATAAAGAAGGAGTAGACATAAGTAAGTTAAATAAAATAAAATAAAAAAAAATATAATATAAAAAAAATATATAGTAACTCGAACATGGAAAACACATCGTCCAACATCATCAAAACAGCCAGCAATGGATTACATAAGAATAAATAAAATGGCCATAAAAATGAATGCAACAAATTTTGCAACAAATAAGGATTTTCGTCAGACAGTAGATATACGTCAGAGAATACCAAAAGGGAAAAAAACATTTAATATAAAATTACCTCCAAGTGATTTTGCATATGGTGTTCCTAATAGAACTCCTACTCCTATTAAAGATGTTATTAATGGTGAATATGGTAATAGGGCTGAAAATCATATTTTAAGAGAATATGGTAATTACATTCAAGAAAAAAAAAATATTAAAAATCATTTAAGAGAAAATCCTAAAATTGAAACTAAATATATTAATCCTAAAGCTAAAATTTTAAAAGAAAGAGAAGAAGAAAAAAGAAAATTTCAATTGGATTATGATCCTTTAGATGAAGAATTACCTAAGGAAGAAAAAGAAAATTTATGGAAAATGAAAATGTTTCAAGGAGCTACTTCTAAAGTTGCTGAAGGAATTAAACAGTTTAAAACTTATCACCCTTATAAGAAAAAGGATAATATTGATAAGATGATTGATACTGTTCAAGCAGAAATTGCTCATAATAATAATATTGATAACCAAAGGCAATTTGGGAATCAAGGAGAAAATTAAATTTTTGTTGCTTTTTCTTTTTTTTTTAATTCTTTTTTTAGGTTTATTTTTTAAAGTGATTTAAATGATTTTTTTAAATTTTTCAAATAATTTTTTAAGATTATTTTTATTTTTTTTTAAGTTTTTTTATAATTTTTTATTAATTTTAAATGTCTAAAATTTTAGTAAAATATAATGAAAAAAGGGAAATAATGAAAAAAATTAAGGAAGAAATAAAAGACTTTGTTATTTCAAAATTTTTAAGTGTAATAATATCTCAATCAAAAGAAATTAAGTATTTAAAAGATAATTTAGAAGAATATAAAAAACAAGCAATAAATGCTTTAAAAAAATTAATGAATAACGAAGATAAAAATACTTTATATTCAGAAAATGATAATAAATCACAAAGCCGAATTGAAAATGAAAGTTCAATAACTTCAACAAATTATAAATCTCCTTCAAAAAAGAGAAATATAATTTTAAAGAAATTAAGTTCGAGTAAAAAAAATATTATTCAAAATAATAAAAAAGCTGTAACATTAAAAGTTGAATTAAATTATAATAAAGCTCCAAAAATATGTGATAATATATATGGTAAAACAGAAGATGAGGAAAAAAATGTTGAATTTAATAAAAATAATGTTATAATAAAAAATAAAAAAAATTCATTTTTTTATTCTCCAAAATTTAATAATTTATTATCAGAACATTATAAAAATAAAGCAAGTATAAATTCAACAATAAACAATAAAAATAATAATAAAAAAGAAACTTCAAATCAAAAAAATAAAACAATAAAAGAAAACAGTAAAAATAAATCAGAAAATAAAAAAACAAATAATAGTAGAAATATGAATTTAGATTTAAAAAACTCAATATCATATTTAACTCAATCAACATTTAATAATAATGATAACTTAACAAATATAAATTTATATAATTCAACATATGATAGGTATTCTCAAACAATAACCTATAATAATAGATTAAGTAATTCAGTTGGAAAAAATTTTGAAATAAGAGAAAATAATATTCAAAGATTAACTCTTAATCAAAAAAGATTAAAAACTATTAGTTATGATTCTTTTAATTCTTTAAATCTTTCTTCAAATATTAATTTTAAAAATAATACTAGAATTAGAATTCACTCTTTAGATGTGAGAAATAATAATAAAAATGTTAAAGAATATAAAAATTTTTTATATCCTAATTTAAATCCAAAAATTATTAAAGTTATTTCTAACAATTCTAATAAAGGAATTAATCTTGATCCTGAATTTATGAATAAAATGAATTATTATATGAATGTTACTAATAAATAAATATTTTGTATTTAAATTGTTATGATTTTTTTATTTTTATAAAATCTTAAAAATAAAGTGTTTTTATTAAAAATAAACTTCAATTTATAATAAATGAAAATATGGTTTTTAATAAAAAAGCTAAAATAAAATTAAATAAACAAATAATAATTTAATAAGATTTTAAAGTTATAGAATTCAACCAATCAGAAGAAATAACTGGTTTAATTTTTTGAATATTAGGATTAGATAAAGATAAATCATTTTTGAATTGTTCAACAATAGGATCTAATTCATATTCTTTATTTACTTCATTTATTTCTTCAATAATACTTTTTTTATTCTTTTTTTTGTGTTTTCTTTTATTTTTACTTTTTTCATTAATATCATTTTCACTATTTATATATTCAAATATTTCATCTAAAGTTTTATTTTCAAAAGAAATATTTATTTTATTTTTATTTGAATTTTTATAATTTTCTATATTTGGACTTTGAAATGATTTTTCTTGTTCTATTTCTTCTTTTAATCTATTTATTTCTTTTTCTTTTTGTTCTATGTTCTTTTTCATATTTTTTATATCTTCTGATATATGATTTATCCCATATTTAATATTTTCTATTGAATCTAATTGTTCATTATCATTTAAAAATGATTCGCATTCAATTTCTTTTATAGTTCTTATTCCTTTTTCTTGTGATAAAGGATTTATTTTACTATTTATAATATTATTTAAATTTAAACTTTCTTTTATATCATAAAAAATTATATTATTGTGTATTTTTTTTTCTTTAATCAATATTGAAATTAAATCTACTTTTTCATTAACTTCAAGTTGGTTTCTTATATCTAATAATTCTGAGATTTGTCTTTTTAAAGGAATTTTTATTTGAGATAAATTATTAATTATTATATTGAAGGTTTCTTGTGTACATTTATCAATTTTCTCAGAGCTAAAATTTTGGATGAAAGAATAACAAAAATATTTTTTATGGAAAATACAGTTCCAAAAAATATCAGTGAACAAATCATATAAATAAAAAGTCATTAAATATTTTTCTCTAAAACAATTAAAACTTTTAAAAAAATCTCTTTCTATCAAAGGACATATACTAAGAAAACCTTCATAATCTTTATAAATATCATTAAAAATTTCACAATTAATATTAAAGCATATATCATCATCATCATAATTTTCAATATTATTTTCAATAAGAGATAAATAATATTTCACAAATTCTGTTGTAAAACAAGTCATTGAAATAATAATAGATTTAATTGCAATAAATTCTAATTTTTTATTTTTTAATTTTTCTTTACAAATTAATTTATCAATATTTTCATGAGAAATTCCACAATTATTATTAATATTCTTATAATATTCACACATATTATTCATTTGTTTTTTTGAATGCATCATTTGATGCACGACTCTTGCTATTGCATTATAGAATTTTAATTCTTCTGATTCAAAATGTATTTTTGAACAATCAAATAAATCTTTAGATGAATTTGCTTCATTTTGTATTTGAAATAAACAATCAATGAATGTTTTTTCTTTTAAAGATAAATTTATCAAATTTTCATTACATTTTTCTTCATCAATATTATTTCCTTTTATCTCTAATTCAGAACAAGAAAATTTAGTTGAAAATATTGTACCCGTAATTTGACTTTCAATTGTTTCTTCAAATGAAATACTTGTACTATGTATTGATGATATATTTGGATATAATATTTGTTTTTTTAAAAATTTACCAATTTTCTCTTCAAAAGACATCTTTTCAAAATATTTATTTTTGTTTTTACTTCAAAATATTTAATTTAAAGAGATGAATTTAAAAAATTATTTTATATTATGAACTAGATTTATTTGGTTTATTAAATGTTTACTTCTTTCTATATATATTAAAATAATAATAATTTTTTCATGATTAATTAAAGAAATACTGCATTTTTATCATTATAATTATTCATTTGAGAATTATTATCATTTATTTCATAATGAAAATTATTACTTTCATTATTAAATTTAGTTGAATTTGAATGCATATTACTTAAATAATTTGAAAAATCAATTTCAAATAATTGGTTCTTAGTTTGTTTTATTTCCTCTTTTTTTTTCTTTCTTATATTTAAATCTGAAAGATATTTTTCAATTAGTTTATTTTCATTTATATATTTAACAATATCATCATTTTCATTCATATTTATATTAAACAATTCATTATAAAATAATTCTTTTGATATTTGAGAAAATGTATGAAATTTTCCATTATTATAGCAAGCAATTAGTTTATTTTTTTCTTTATTAGTTCTTATCGATATTTCTTCTTCAGGAGAATCAGAAATTAATAAATTAAAAGGTAATTCAATTTTTTCACTTGAACAATTTTGAAGATAATTATTTTTATTTTTTTCAATTAAATTTTTATAACAATTTAATTCAATAAATTTAGATATAATAATATTTTTTTTATTCTCAATTTCTTCTTTTAATTTTATTTGATTTAACTTATGATATGTTAAATTTGTATTATCTTTATGAATTATTTTTAAAGCATTCATTACATTAATTGCATCATATACTCTTCTTTGAATATTTTTATAAGTAATTGAACATTGATTCATTTCATTTTTATTTAATTTTTCTTTTAATAATTTTAAAATAAAATTTGTTACTTCATTATAATTTGTTTGTTGTTTCATTTTAATAAATTTTTTTACTTCTTTTGATATATGAATTAAACTATTTATTTTCACTGAATTTTCTAATAATAATTCTTTTTCATTTGAATTTTTTTTAATAATTCCTTTTTTAGTTAAGTTTTTTCTTTTTAATTTATGTATCTTTTTAACCTTAAAAATCTTAAATTTTTTATAAAAATATATGTTAATATGTTTTTGAGTAATTTCTTCTGAATCAAGAAAAATTATTTTTTTATTTGAATTAAAAATAAATTGTTCTTTGATTGAATTAATTATTATAATTTGTTTAAATAAATTTGAAAAATCATCAATATTTTCAAATTTTGAAAATAAACTTATTGAGAATTCTTTTAAGTAATTTCTATTAAGTTGATTTTTATCATAAATTTCAAAAAAATATTCAATTTTTTTAATAATAAAAAAGAAAGAAGAATAAAATCCATCTAGAGAATAAGTTATTATAATAATTTTTTCAAATTTTTGTTTATTTGTTTTTTCAGCTTTTGAAAAGGAACTTAATTTTTTAAGAAAACTTTCAGCAGAAAAAATAGAAGAAGTAAACAAAATAAATTTATTACCAGGACAAATTAACTTTGACCTAATAATTTCATTTTTATCTTCCATTAAAAAATATGCTAATTCGAAAAAAACATTTTCTTTAAATACTAGTAAAAAAACCAAAAAAAAAAACAATTTAAAAAAAGAAAAAAAAATTTTAAAAAAACAAATTTGTTTAAAAAAAATAAAAAAATTTAGCCTAATTTTCCTCTTTGAGCTTTTCTTAATAAAACCATAACAGATTTATGAATCATAGCATCAATAATTCCAGTGACAGTAAACACTCCTCCTAAAATAGCACATATTTGAATAAAGAAATTTAAGAAACTATCTCTATAATGAAGAAATTGAACAGTAATAGGAGAAATATCATATCTAAAAAATAAAGTAGGAAATTGATTATAAGCAGGACTTTCATTTGAAATAATATTATATTGATAAACATAACTTTCTTTCTTATTTAAATTAATATAAGTAGAAGGAACAATTTTAATATAATATTCATATATCATTCTTTTTCTATTAGTATTTTTACTAGTTCCATCAAGAGTATTTAAAAGACCTTGTTTAAATAATCTTTTTATTTTTCTTAATTCATTATCATTACCAAAAGATAAATGATTAACTTTATGATTAACATCAATAGTTAATAAATTATCTTGAGCTAATCTTTGAATAGTAGGAGCAAAAGCATGAGAAGAAATATGGAAATTACCAGGAACTTTATTAACATAGAAAAAACCTTTTAATCTGCAACCTTCATTATTAACTAATTGTTTTTTAACTTGTTCATAATCAGGTTGAGCAAAATGAGCATGATCATGACCTTCAACTTTTATTTTCTTTGAAAAATATGGTTCTTGTCCTATTGAATTTCCCTTACTATCTAATTTATATTTCATTAAATCACCTTCTAAATTTACACTATGAACTCCCATTACATCATCAACATCAATTGATAATAATGAACATGGGAGATGATGCAATTCTATATCTAAATTTATTTGAAGTTTATCTCCTCCTCTATTTACATCTATATACATTTGAGATGTTGTTTTTATTTCACGATATGATGCAAATTCATTTAGGAATAATAATATCATTATTATTGAACTTATTATTGATACTATTTTTTATATAATATATATTTTTATTTTTTTTTTATTTTTTTTCACTTACATAATGCACCCGAATATGTTGGTTGAACAAAGTCACTTGGAAGTTTACGATATACATCTAATGATTTAAATCTGTCTATTAAGGACATTCCGAACATTTTTTTTGGGATAAAATATATTTTTTTTTAATTTATTTTTTTATTTTTTTTTAATATTTTTTTTATTTTTCAAACAAATGTTTTATTTTTGAATTAAAATTATATATTTTTATATATATGAAAAATTCTTATTTTTATAAAAGCGATATTATAGATTGTTCTATTCCTTGTAATTTTATTTTTAAGACATTATCTTCTTGTCCAACAAAAATAATAGATTTGAAAAATTTAAATTCATCAGATTATTATGAAATTTTCATGATATTATTATCAAGTACTGCTTATCCATGTTGTTTTTTTATTTTATTATGTGGAAGTTATTTTAAAACAACAAGATTGATTTTAATTTTTATAATGCAAGTTTTACAAAATTTTTTAATAAATATATTGAAAGATTTAATTAAAGATCCAAGACCAAATTTTAAATGTAATAAAGAATTTGGAAATCCTTCTAATCATTCAAGTTTTTATACTTGTTTAATTATTTGGTTTATTATAGAAGAAATTTTTACTGAAAGAAAAAAGCAATTTAAATATAAGATATTATTAGTTCCTCTTTATATTATTTATCCCTTTATTGTATATAGTAGATATTATTTAAATTATCATTCTATGAAACAAGTTATTAATGGAATCATTTTTGGATTTTTATTTTCTATTTTTTGGTATTTCTTTTCAGTTAAATATATTTTAAAATATGATAATCCATTAAAACAAATTTTTAATCAATTAAATGTTATAAATACACTTACTGATGATAATATTTCTAGTTTTAATTTTACTGATAATAATGATAATAATATTAAAAATAAAGAGTTAATCCAAAAATATAAGGAATTATTAGAAAATAAAGATATAGAAAAAATAAGAAATAATTTAAATAAAATTGCTCAAAATATTAAAAACGATGATTTTATGAAACAACAAAAAAAAATGATGCATTTAGAAGATGATGATGATTAAATAATTATAAAACTTCAAAAATATAATTTTAGGAATTTCTTTTTCAATTATTCTATTTAAGATTTATTAATTAGTAAAAATTTATATATAATAATTTCAAAATTGTTTTTTTAAACTTACATTGTGAATAATTATTTTTTTGATTTATTTTTCTTTGCATATAATATACTATTTTCTTTTTGTGAAAAAAGATCATCTATATTTTTAGATTCTTTAATAATAATTGGAAGAATATTTTCTATGCTACTATAATATTCAATTGTTTCAATCATTTCTTCAATTAATTTCGTTTTTGTTTTTCCAAAATGAGGAAATAATTGTTTTAACATAGATAATTTAACAGATCTAAATTCAGAACCTTTAAGAGTATTTAAACAATAATCATTTTTTATCATTTGTTTTTCTTTTGCTTTAATAAAATTATAATATCTTTTATTAGAAGGAATTGCAATAATATTATTAATATTACTTGAATTTGAAGGTCTTTGTTTCATAATAATATATTTTAATTGTTTTGAAAAACCTTGAGGACCATTATTATAAAGTATATTTTTTGAATTATTTACACTTAAATTTTTTGATTCTTTTTTTAATCCTTGAATCTTTGAAGTTAAATTTGCTAAATTAATATTACTATTATCTAATCCAATTTCTTTTGATAAATTAATTGGAGAAACATCAGTTATACTATTATTATTTGGAAATCTCTTTATTAAATTATTTATTATATCAATTGATAACACCTTTGTTGATATTATATTTATAAAATATTTCATAATTATGAATAAAAAATAAGTTAATGAGACTATTTCTGATAAATATTCATGAAATTTAATATAATGTCTTCTATATTCTATATCTTCTTCACTTGGTTCAAATGATATTTTTCCTATTAAATTATTTGATGATAATTGTATATCTTTTTCATAATTTGATATTTGAATAAAATTTAATTTTGAAAATGAATTAAATATCAACCCTTTATCAGTTATATATTTAATATTACTTATTTTATAAGAATAACTTTTCAATAATCCAGAATAAAGAGATAATTTTATCTTTTTTATTTTTTCTCTTAATGGATTCTCTTTATTCTTATTATTTAATTGATGATTTGGAAAAAAAATAATTAAATTACCATTATTAATAATTTCCTCATAATTATTATATGAACTATAAGAATATTTATTTATTGAAATTATTAATTTCATATTATAGTGTTCAGAGTAATTTAAATTTAAGTTTTGGTCAGGGATAATACATTTAATACCAGTTAAATTTAAAGGATTAAATAAGTTGCTAAAAGAATAAAAATGCTTATCAATATCACAATCTTCTATAAAAATTTGCGTTTTATTATTTAAAATATCATATTTACTATAAGTATTTAAAGATAAATTTATTGAAAAAATAGAAGAAATATTATTTATTATTGTTCCATTTTCAAATTCGAATCCAAAAATTATAGGAAATTGATTTAAATTGATTTGATATAATGAATCTTCTAAATATGTAAAATAGAGGAAAAATTTACTGTCAGAAAAATCACTAATTAAGATTACAATTCCAATTATTAATAAAAAGAAATCTAAGATTAATGAAACTAAAAATCCTAGAAATGATTTATAATTTTCTTTTGATTTATAATTTATTTTTATATTAATTCCAAAGTTATCAAAAATTTCAATAAGATTAGATAATTGTTTCATTTGTTTTATTGAATATTATTTTTTTTATTATTATAAATTTTACAATAGTTTTTTTAAAGAAATTTTCTTATTTTATTTTAGAGGATTTAAATTGTTTTTTAAATAAAAATAACATATATCTATTTTAAATTATTTTTAAAAATACAAAAAATATATAAAAAATATGAAAAAAAAATGTTTTTTTAAAGTATATTAACTATCAAATTCTGATATCATTAATCTATTTTGTAATTTTGTATTATTATATTTTCTCTCAGCATTAACTTGAGTTTTTTCAAATTGATAATCAACATTTATTTGTGTATTCCCAATTTTAATTTTAGAAGTTTCTTTGTATAATCCAAAACTTCTTGACAATCTAGTTGAATTTAAAACTTTAATATTAAAAATGTTTTTACCATATTTAATAAAAGTAGCATAAGCTTTTAATTCACTTTTAAAAGCTCTTTGTGCTAAAATCATATTTTCTTTATTTGAAAAAATAAAATCTTTAATAGCTCTTTGTAAAGGTAAAATAGCAAAAATATATTTTTTTCTAAATTTTTCGTTTTCATCAACTTCATTATCAAAAGGCATAGGTTTTAAATCAATTTTATTTTTAAGAAAATTATTATTTAAATTTTGTACAAATTCTAATAAAATATTAGAACAAACAATTTCTTTAATATTACCTTTAATTTTATTAAAAGAAGTATTTAATAATTCTCTTTCATTTTCCATTAAAAATAATAGAGAATTACCAAAATTATCTAATCTTGCAGTTCTTCCCATTCTATTAACATATTCTTTTAAATCTGGATTTATATCATAATGAATAACCCAATCTACTTTAGGAAAATCTAATCCTCTTGCTGCAACATCAGTTGATATTAATATACCTGAATTATCCAAATTATATTTCTTAAATATTTCTTTTCTTTCATCATGCTTCATTTTACCATGTAATTTATATATATTTGATGTTATTAATTTCTTTTTATTTGGCTTTTCATTTAATGATTTATTTAATTTTTTGCGATTTATTTCTTTTGATTCTATTTTGAAATTTATATCTAATTCCAATTGAGTTAATATGTTATTTAAGAAATTCACTCCATCACATGTTGACATAAATATCATTATTTTTTTCCCTAGATTATTATATATAAATGATATTAAAGTAATTAATCTAAATTCATCGTTTATATATGAATAATATTGATTTAATGTATTTGATGCATAGATACTTTCTGTGTTTTCATTCGGATTTTTTCTACTTTCTTCTTCCTTGTTTTCTTCTTGAATATCATTATTATTTTCTTCATTTTCTTTTTTTTCTTTTTCAAAACCAACTGCTTTAAAACCTTTCATTAAGTAATTTATTAATTTTCTAATTTTATTATCAATTGTAGCAGAAATTAAGAATATTTTATATTTTTTAAAAATATCAGGATTTAATTCAATATTATTATTTTCATCATTATTAAAATTATTAAAATCTTTTTTAAAAATTTCAATAAAACAATTTTTAATATCTTTCTCAAAGCCCATACTTAACAATAAATCAGCTTCATCAAAGATAATAGTTTTTAAATTACTAAAATTTAATTTTTCTGTATTTTTTAAATGATAAAGTAATCTTCCAGGAGTACAAATTAATATATTTAATCCTTTTCTTAATTTTTGTTTTTCTCTATCAATTTTTTGTCCTCCCATTAAAGTACCAAAAATAATATTAATACAACAAGATTTTAATTTATTAAAAGTTTCTTCAATTTGTAAACATAATTCATGAGTTGGAGAAAAAATAATACAATAAATTCCATCTTTTCTATTTATCATTTCTTCTTTATTTATTTTAATTAATTGCTCATATAATGGTATTATATATGCTAATGTTTTTCCACTTCCTGTTTCTGATTTTACTATTACATTTTTATGTTGAAGAAGTATTGGTATTGATTTTTTTTGAATTTTTGTCATTGTTGTATAATTACTTTTTAATAATGATTTTTTTAAGTATTTATCTATTTTTAAATCATCAAAAGTTTTTATACTAAATACTGATTTTGATTGAGTTATTTCTGGGTTAAAAATATTTTTTATTTCTTTTTCTTGATTTATTATTTTTTCTTCTTTTTTTTTCATTTCTTTATTTTCTTCTATTATTTCTTCTTTTTCTTCTTCTTTTTCATCTTCTATTTCCATATTATTAATCTTTTTCTCATCTTTTATTTTATTTAATTCATTCTGAATTTCATTTTCTAATTGTTCTCTTTTTTTTTGTTGTTTTAATTTTTGAGAAAAAGTCATTTTTTGTTTTTTTGTTTTTCCTTTTAAAACATCATTATTAATATTATTATTATTTTCTTCATTCACTTCTATATTATTTTCATTATTTATATTATCTTCAAATGATGATTTTTCTCTTCTTGGTGGTCTATAAGATGATATTATATTTTGATTTTTATTATTTTCTTTTTCCCTTTTTTTATGAATTTTATCAATTTTTTTCTGATTTTTAAATCTCTTTCTTTCTAAATATTTTTCTTTTTTTTCTTTCTTTTTATTAAACAAATTAATACTTTTAGAATTTAAATTACTTGTGGTTTGAATATTCATTACAAATCCATCTTCATCATCATTATCAATATTCTCCATATTGAAAAGATAAAATAATTTTTAAAAAATAATTAAATATGAAAATTTTAAAAAGTTTAGAATTTATAAGTTTATTTAATTATTGATTAATTTTTACTTCATTTCTTTTAATTTAATATTTATTTATTTATATTAGAAGATGAATGATAAAAAAAAAGGAATAAGTAGAATATTACAAATAACAAAAAAACTAATTAAAACACAAAAAAACTTTTTAGGTTATATGTTTAAAGATAATAATGATTTGATAAAAGAACAATTACCAATCTTATTACCAAATATAAGAAAATATCATAAAAAAGATTTAAAAAACTGTAGATTAACAAAAAGTACATCTTGTAATAATTTTTATTCTTTTCCGAAGACAATAGATTTTTTGAGATATGAAAAAAAAAAAAAAATTAAAATTATAAAAAGACAAATTAACACAAAATCTTCTTACTCAAGTAAAACAATTAGTAAAATTTCAAATAATATTTTTGGAAGACATAGATTAGTAAATGATATATTATTTGATACTTCTGAAAATAAAAATGAAAATGATTATGATGAAAGAAATATATTTTATTCTGATAAAGATTTTATAAAAAGAATCAATAATAATATTTCTTTCATCATTAAAAATATAAATAATTATAAAAATAATTTAATAAATGATCCTCCTTATTCTTTGACTAAATTATCTAAAATTTTTCATCAAGGAAGTGAAAGAGAAATTAATTTAAGTTTATCTTCTATTTATATTAAATTTAAAGCTCAAAAGGAACCTAAATATAAAAAGAAATTTTATTTACCTTTTTTTTTAGCACCATTATTTTTTTATAATTCTGAAATTAATATTCCAAAAATTTTACTTACTCTTTTTAAATTTAATGAAGATTTTACAGAAGTTTTTTTTGAAAGAAATGATGAATTATATAATTTTATTCCTAATAATGAAAATTATACAATATATGAAAAGAAATTTAATAAAATATATCATACTTATAAATTTATATGGATTACTAATGCAAAAATATTTGAAGTTGAAGTTAAAATGCCTTTAATTCAATTAATAGTTTCTAAAACAAAAACATTTATAAATAAATATATTGATGTAAAATTATTTTCTTTTTTATTTTCTCAAGATATGTTAAATTGGGATTTTTTTTTAACAAATTATCTTTTTTCTTTCAAATCTTTTCGTAAAATTATTGATTCAATTACTTCAAAAGTAAAAACTAAAAATCAAATCCTTTATATTAATAAAAAAATACAAATGAGTGAAAATAGAATTAGAGAAAATAATTTAAGTGATAAAAATGCTTTATTTTTTTTCACAAATCATGAAAATAAAAATTATTTATTAACTCTTAATCCAATGTATTTAGAAGTTTTAGTAAATGAAAATTCAGAAAGAAATAAAATATTTAATTTTACAATAGGTGAATTTCTTTCAATAATAGAATCATCTAAATTCATAGAACCATTTGAATTGTTAAATAAATTTATAAAATATAATTCAATAACAGGAGAAATAAAATTTGATTATAAAAATTTTAATTCTGTAAAAGAAGAAAATTTAAAAACAATGTTAAAATATCAAAATAAAAATATTGATGATTCATTATCTTCTAATTCAGATGAAGAAGAAAATAATAATAATATTAAAAAAGTATTTTTAACAAAAACTTCAATTACTCTTCAATCATTATATAATGGAGTATTAGTTGAAAAAGATAATAAATCACTGAATTATATTAAATATGATGCTAAAATTTCTTTATTAAAAACAATTAGTTTTAGTAAAAATTTAAATGAATGGGGTGATAATTTAAAATTATTGTTAGAAAATTTAAAAAAGAATTTAAATTATAAATTATTCTTAAAAAAAAATGTTAGTTATAGAAATGGTTTAAGACAAAGTAGTTCAAAAAGAATTTCTATTACTCCAATTCATAATATAACTTTTAAAACAAGAACTTCTACTTCTCAAATTCCGAAAATAAAAAAAAAATTTAAATAAATTATGTAATATATAGTTGTTATTTTTTATCTTATTTTTTTTCCTTTTTATCTAAAATATTTAAAATATTTTTTTAATAATACAGATTAAAAATTAAATAACTAATAATATAGATAAATGTATAATAATTATTATATTTTAATAAATAATATTAAAATTTATTTTCATTTTTTTTAAATTTAAATTAATGAATTATTTTTATCTAGACTCTTTGAAAAAAATAAGAAAAATAATTTCAATATTATTTAATATCAAAGGTGATTGAATGTAATAATTATATTGTAATTATTCAATTCAAATTATACAATATTACTTCAAATTTTAGATAATTTTCTTGAAAAATAATAAAAAAATGATTAGACAATTATCCCCTCTCAATTTTTTTTGATATATCGATTTAAAATGATTTAATTCCTTGATTTTATTATTTAGATAAGATTAGTAGGAATGATTGTAGAGAAATAATTATTTCAAATGATAATTATGAAGAAAATTATTGTGTAAAAAATAGATAACAATTGAAAGAAAAATTTTTTTTATTAATTAAATAATTTTCAATTTATAAACAAAAAAAAAAAGCCAAAAAAATAAAATAAGAAATTTAAATATTTTTCTTTTCATCATCTCCAACACAACAATTATTTTTTTTCATAAGTTCTTCCTTTTCTTTCTGACTCATATTACTCAATCTGAAAAAAATAGAAGGATGAGTATCTGAAATTTTAGGTAAATCAACTTTAACATTAATAATATTAAGTTTTTCAACAACATGTCCAATAATATAATCCATAACATCATTAACACCAATATTTTTTTTAACACTAGTTCTAAAGCATTTAAGGAATTTATTTTTATTAGAAAAAGAATTAAAGAAAGCATCATCATTAATAACATCATTAGAAACTAAATCAATTTTATTTTGAATTAAAACACAAGGTAAAGGACTACCATCTTTAAATTTAGATTTTTCATCAACTGCATTTTTCCATTTTAAAGTATCATCTAAAGTTTTTCTATTTGTTATATCACTAAATATTAAACATGCATGAGCATCTTTTGTTAATACTTTTGTTGTACCTATACTTCTATCTTGTCCTGCTATGTCCCATATTTGAACTTTATAATATTCATTGTTATATTTATATATTTTATAATTGAAATCTGTCATTACTGTTGCTTTATATTTTTCAGGAAATTCATTTTTTACCCATAAATGACAAAATGAAGTTTTACCTGTATCACAATGACCTACTACTACTATTTTTAAGTCATCTTTTATTTTTTTATGAAGCATTTTTTTTATTTTTTATTTTTTAATGTGTCTTTTTTGTATTATTTTTTTAATTGAAGGTATTATTTAAAATATATATTTTTTGGAAATTAATATAATAGATAAAATGACCGAAGATAATAATATAAGTAAAAGAATGAGTTTACAATTAAAAAAAGAATATTCTATTCAATTAAATGAAGAAAATAATTTAAAGAATTTAATATTAAATGAAGAAACAGATACTCCAAAAAGATATAGAAGTTTGTCGTTAATAATAGAACTTCCAAAAAATTTTGTACCTCAATTAAAACCTCAAATAAGTAATGTATGTCCAAGTCCAATAAGATTAGGAAATGAAAATTTTAATTTAAGATTCGAAGAAGATATCCCAAAAAATACAATTTTACATGTTTTTAATATTCATAATATTGAAGAAGAAAATTCAGAATCTTATAATGAAGAATTAGCTTTTAGTGAATGTGATGATGAAAAATCAATTTCTGATGAAGAAGAAAATGAAGATGAAGTTGTTAATGAAATTAATCAAGATACTTTAAATAAAATGAGAAAAAGCTTTAAAGTTATTAGAAAAAGAGCAAATACTGTTACTAAATTAAATAATGATGATTATCATATTAAAAATCAAATTAAAGATTTACAAATGCTACAAGAATATTCCGATTTAATCCCTAAAATTAATACTGAAAATAAAGTTAATAAAATTAATAATATTTTAGATAAAAATAATAAATTTAGAAAAGAACATAGATTTATGACTATGGAAAACCCTTTTCATAAACATTCAATTTTAGGATTTCTTGAAAATAGAATTAATTCAATTTCTGAAAATTAATTATTTATTATGTATAATTTATTAATACATTTGTTAAATTTTGAAAATTGAAATATTAAAAAAAATATTAATTCAAATTATTGATAATTATACATTTGCTTTTAATTTTAAATAAATTATATATTATATTAAAATTAGTCCAAATAAAGTTGTATTAATATCAGAAATATATAAATAATAATTTATTTTTTTTTTAAATTTATTATTTTCATTCTATTAAAATCTTATTTATTTTTTATATAATTTTTTTTCATTTTTTAAATTTATTTTGTATTTGATTTTTAAATTATGCTTTTTAAAGATGATAAGGATAAATCAAAAAAAAACAATTTTATTCAGAAAGCAAATAAAATATCAAAAATCCTTCAACCAATGAAAAATATAGTTCCTAAAAAATCAAAAACATCTCAAAAGAATTTAAAACCAAATAAAAATTTATTATCCTTTAATTTAATAATAAAAAAAAATTTAAAAAATTACAATGTAACAAAATCACAATATGATTTAATAATGATAAATAATATTATTTGTTCAAACAAATATCATTCTCATTTAATAGTATGTTATAAAGAAAATAATTTAAATGATTTTTTATTTGAATATTTAAGAAGATCTTATAATATAAAAGATTTTAAAACTCGTCTTCCAAAAATCTCAAATTATTATCACAATTATTTTTTATTTTTCTTAAAACCAACTTTTAGAGTTTCTTTTGCGAATAAAATAATAAAAGAAAATGGAGAAAGACAAGCAAAATATTTTTATTCTTGTCATTATGAAAACAATGATAAAAATAATGAAGAAAAAAAGATAAAAAAGTTAGACAAAAACTTAGAAAAAATTTTTAATGATGAAGTTAAAAAAGATATTGATAAATCATTTAATGATGATAGCTTTAATAAACAACCAATTCCTGATATTTCTTTAAATTCATATAAATATTCAAATGAAAATTCAGTTAAGTCACTTTTAAATTGTTTTACAAATAATAATAATAATGAAAATAATAAAAATATTAAAAATATTGTTCCAGCAATTAAAAATTTTAATAAAATTATTAAGGTAGAAAAAAGAGATGTTAATCTTTATAAAACTCCAAATAAAAAAAAAAAATTAAAATCCCAATTTCAATTTAAAAAAGTGGATTTAACAAATAAAAAAAAAACTTCTCAAACTTATAGACCAATTCCTCATGATAAAAGAATTTCTTCTAAAATATTATCTGATTTATCTATTAGTAATTCATATACTAAAAATACTAGTTTTAATAATAAATTTTCATTAAAAAAAATTATTAACAATAAAAAAGAAAGTAATTCTAATAATAAAGATAATTTGAGTAAAAATGTAGTTAAAAATCTCCCAAATTATAAATCAAGAAATTCAAATAAGAAAAAATTATCTTTAAATTTGAATTTTCATTCAATTTCACAAAATGAGAATAATTATAATACAATAATGACAAAGAATATTAAAAAAAAATTAAATTTAAATGAATTAATTGATATATTTCATACAAACACAGAAAGAAATAATAATAAAAATACTATTAATACTTCTCCAACACTAAATAATATAAATATTAATATACACAATAATATTTGTATAAATACAAATAACAATGTTTGTAAAGGAAATAATAATAATGAAAAATCAAGAAATTTTATAAACAAAAGTAATTCCAAATCAGTTATTACTTCAAAATCAAAAAAGAAAATTAAAAATTTAAAAAATGAGAATAATATGTTTAAAACTAATTATATACCTTATACAGAAAGAAAACCTAAAAATTATATTTCACCTATTTCAAATATTTCTCCAAGAGTTAATAAAATGAAAAATGAGGTGATATCAAAAAATTTAAATTCATCAAAACAATCATTTATGAAAACTCCTATTATAAAAGTTCAAAAAGCAATTTTTAAAAAACTAAAAAAATAGAAATATTTTATTTCAAATTATAATATTTCATTATAAAAAAATGATTGAATATAATTGTTAATTTATTTTTATGTTATTTTTTTATAAAATTTATCACAATTAAAAACTTATAAAATATTTTATTTTAAAATATCTATGCTTCTATTTAAGAAGAAAGAACTACATTAATTTGTTTATTATATAGAATATATATAAAATAAAATAAAATAAGTTATTACCGAATATGTCTAAAGATACATAAAATAAATTCCATATATTAAATTAAACAATATGGAAATAATAGCTACTTAAAATTTAAAATAATCATAAAATTAATCAGTTGGAATAACAGAATTATTAATCGTAGTACTTTGATATCTTTTTATTCTTTCTAATTCAGGATTTTCCAAAACAATATTTTTAAATTGTTCAAAATTAATTTTTTTCAAATTAAATTTTTTAAAATAACCAATTAAACCATTTTCATCTATAGGAACATTATTAGATTTTAAAGCTAAAATAATACTTTCAGAAGTAAGATATCCAACATCATTAACATCAAAATATTTAAAAGCAGATAAAAGTTTATCTTCTTTAAATATTTTAAGAGAGGAAATAGTTCCAGCTAAAAATTCAGAATAATTGATTTTTCCATCACAATGAAAATCAAGACTATTAAAAATAGCTTTTAACTCTTCCTCAGTCATTTTAATATTTAATTCTTCAAAAATTTTTGGAATTTCTTCATATTCAATTTCTCCAGAATTATCTTTATCGATAACATCAAATGCTTTTTTTAATTTTAATAATTCTTTATCATTAGATAACTTTGCTAAATAATAAAAAGTTTCTTTTTGTAATAAATTTGTATATTGAAAATTTTTAAGTGAATTAATTATACTTTCATCAATAACTCTAAAATCATTTTTATTATTATCAAACAATTTAAACCAATTATGTTTTAAAGCAGTTTCAACATTAATTCTTTTTTTATAATTTTTAACTAAACATTTCTTAATTAAATCTTTTAATTCATCAGAACAATTGCAATTATTTAAGCTTTTACTATCATAAATTCCACTACTAATTTTTTTAAATACATTTTCTTTGTCTCTGGCTCTAAAAGGTTGTTTTCCAGTTACCATAACATATAATATAATACCAATTGACCAAATATCACTTTCAAAAACAGCATTTCCTTTAATCATTTCTGGAGCCATATAAAAAGGAGTTCCAACTCTTCTTTTATCATTTTTACTATTATTTTGTTTAGATAAACCAAAATCTATTAATTTTAAAGCATCAAAATCACCTGGTACTGAAAATAATATATTTTCTGGTTTAATATCTCTATGAACAATTTGATTATGATGAAGAAAAGAAACTGCTTTTAATAAGCATGTTATTATTTGACATATTTCTTTTTCGGTAAATTTAAAATATTTTTTATTTGTTAATACTTTAAATAAATTATCTCCTGGAATATATTCCATTACAATATGAATATAATGTTCTTCTTCATATGTTTCAAAATATTTTACTATATTTGGATGATCTAATGAACGAAGAATATCTACTTCTCTTACGATTGATTCTAAATTATGTTTATTGAAATAATCCTTTTTTAAAGTTTTTATTGCATATTTGAAACATTTACATTGACGATCTAAACATAATCTTACTTTTCCAAATGAACCACTTCCTAACATTTGAACATATTGATAACGCTTTTTATAATCTGCTTGTTTTGAATAACTTTCTAAGAGAATTGATGAACTTCTTTTACTACTTGATGATGTTTTTAAACTTTCTGCTTCAACTACTTGAGCTTTTCCACAGCAATTTCCCATTTTTTTTTAATTAATTATTTTATTAAGATATTTTTTTAATTTATATTGATATTTTTTTCAGGCTTTTTTATGTATTTTTATAATGAAAATGATATTATTTGGTTTTTTATTTTTTTTATATATTTGAAATTGTGTTTTATTTACATAATTAGTTAAATTTTAAAATTATTTAATTAAGAGTATTATTGAATTGATTAATGAAGTATTTATTATAAATGTTATATAATTTGTTTTCAATATCATCTTCATATACTTTAAGTTCTTTTGATAAATTTTCAGAATCCACTGTTGAAAAAATCATATTTGCACTTTTAATTGAAAAATAGTTAAAATATTCTTCACATGAACTTAATTTATTTGAAATTAATGAACATAATAAATCAAAATTTTCAATATTTGAATTACTTGTATAATATTCATTCTCAAAATCGTATAATTTTCCTAATTTTATTAATTCATCTAAGTTATTTTTTGGATTGATATTATTATTTGTATTTGTAGTTAACCAAGAATGATTAATTATATTATTAATATTAAAATTTTCTTTATTAAATAAAGTTAAACAATGAAGAAAATCAAAATAATTATTCGGAAATTGAATATTTTGAAATAAATTTTCAAATATATTATTATTTTTAGTTATACAATGGAATAAGCAACAACAATTTTCATTATGATTATGGGAATTATTATTATTCATAATTATACAATCCTTAACTGTACAATTTAATATTTTTAAATTACAATTTAATAGAGTCATCCCTAAATTAAAAAAATCTATAATTAATTGAAAATTTGGGTCTTCTTTGTTAAAATTCAATTTATCAAAAAATTCATTTAATACATTATCATCTTGAGATTTTATATCTAATTCACCTGGAAAAATTTTAATATTATATCTATAATCAAAACAAATATTATAAATATCAAAAATATTATAGTAAGGTTTATTTCTTATTTTTATTTTTTTATTATAAATTTGAATAATAGTAATAAGTTGTTTAGTCATATTTTTTAAAATATATTCAGAAATATTTCCCATTGATTTAAGTAAATTTCCTAAATTTCCATTTTTATTTTTTTCAACCATTATTCTATAATTTTGTTCTTCTTCATTATCAAAAATACATAAAATTTCAACTGATATATGTTCTATTTTTTTCCATGATATAATATATTCTTCAACTTTTTCAAAATCATTATAAGATATAATAAAACAATAATATAATTTTAAATTTGGAACATGTAACATTAAAGTTTTATTTTTATTAATAGGAATAAATTCCTGAATTGAATTTAAGTAATTTTTCTTATGTGATAAATATGAAGTTTTATTCGCATAAATATCATTATTTGATTTATAAGAATTAATATTATTAATTGATTGTTTATTTTTTAATATAACAATATTTTTACCAATCATGTTTTTATTTTGATTAATAGAAATATTATTCATTTTTATATCTCTTAAACTTTTTTCAAGTTTGGATATTTGAGTTTTTCCCATTTGATTTTGCATATTTTGTATCATTTGATAATAATATTGACTTGTTTTAGCAAATTTTTCTAAAGATTTATTTCTTAAATTATCATTTTTTTCATAAGGAACTTCATTAATATTATTTATTTTAGTTATTTTTTTTCTAGACTCATACATATTAATAGGTTTTAATAATGGTCTTCCTCTAATTTTAAAAATAGGATTATCATAAGTAGAATTATTCATATTATTTACAGGAATTAAATTATTACTTTTATAATTTTTGATTGGTTTTAAATTTGTCCTAGGAAGAATAGTAATATTTATATTTTCATTATTTTTTATTTTTTGTTGAGGAATTTGAAAAACTGGAGGCAAAGAAGAAGTATTTAAATTAGTACTTAATATAGGAGAAATATCTGACATTTAATTTTTTATTTTATAATAAAAAAAATATTAAATAAATTTTAAAAAACCTAAAAAAAACATTATAATTCATAATCCAAATTTATATTTAATTTCTTCATTTTTTCATATAACTCCTCTTTATCCTTAGAAAAATATTTAGAACCTTTTTTTCCGAAAATTCTAAAACCATATAATTTAGGAATATAATTTTTAACTTTTTTAACTTTTGGATTTAAATCAGGATAAGCCATAAAAAAAATTTGTGGAAAACTAGTACCAAAATAAGCACCATCCATATCTCTAACTCTTTCTCTAGGTTTATAAACTTCACAGCAAATAGGACAATAAACTTTAACTCTACTAAATTTAGTATCTTCACTTAAACCAACAGGAATTAAAACTTGTTTATCACATAATATTCTTGGACAATGACCAAAAATACCATTTAAATATTTTTCCCTCATTAATGCTAATCCTTTTGGAGTTGAAATAAATCTTTTATGAATTAAACCATATATTTCCTTTATTTGCTGTAAATTTTCTAAATTTTCTTCAGATATTTGGTCTGAAGGATATTCTTGTGATAATATTGTTTCTAAATATGGCTTACATTTTATTCCTATTAAATTTATTTTATTTTTTATAAATTCTTCATCGATTTCTACAAAATATTCATTTCCATCTAATTGACAAAACCATTGAATCCATCCTCCTTCGTTTATTTCTGGAAATCTATTATCACTTCCTGTATCATTTTCATCAAAGTTTTGATCTTGTTCTGCATTTATTTCGTTGTTTTGATCTTCTTCTATCTCATTCTGGTTGTTTTCATAATCATTATCATCATCCATTTTTTTTTTATTTTTTGTTTAAATTTTTTTTTTGGATTTTTAAAAATATTGCTTTATTGTTAGTAAATAGTTCAAATTATTATTCTTTGTTATAACAAATACTAAAAATATTATTATAGGATAATAATATAATTTAATGTTTATTTTATTTCAACTCGTAAATTTCAAAATTAAATAATTAGATTAATTGTTAAAATATAAACAAAAATCAGAAAAATAAAAAATGGAAAACAGTGATTATTGTCGAGCTTAAAAACATAGACTATTATTATTGTTATTTTTTGCATTAATAGTTCATATCTTTTGTAATTTTTATTTTATATAAGAAAGAAAACAAGAAATATAAATAAAAAAATTGAAGTGATCAAAGATAAGATTTAGAAAATAATTCATTATATTTTTCTAAAACAAATAATATTAGGTTTATCTTATCCTTTTTATTGGAAAAATTTAAAGATAAAATACAATTTATAAAATTAAAAATATAAATAAAATAAATATGAGGGGAGGTAGAACTTATATTAAATATATTATCATCTTATAAGGGAAATATATATAATAATAATAATGAAAATTATAAATATTTTTTATTAAAAAATATTATTAATTAGGTTAATTGATTTATGATAAATTATTAATATTTATCTATCGATAATAAATTTGTTTTCCTTCTTTTTTTTTAAATTAACATTTATTATATTTTTTTAAATAATCAACTAGCATTACAAGTATTTCTCTGTTGATTTGTGTTTTTATTTAAAATATATAAAATACATTCATTTATTGTATTTTAATTTATTTATTTTTTTATGAAATATATTTCCTGTATAAATTTTTTAAATTTAGCTCAAATTGATTTTATCATATTTTTTTTTAATTAAATTAATTATAAAATTAAATTTATTTATTGGTTATTTATAAATTGAAAATTTTTGTTTATTTTTAAAATTAATTTTTCAATAAAAAACAATAACATAACAATAAAAAATTAAAAAAAGGATGGCAAAAAATTGTTGTCAAAAATTTAAATCATTAATACAAGAAATAGATCTCTTTGGAACATTTATAACTTTTAGAATAAATGATGATATAGAATATAAATCAGTAATAGGAGGATGTTCTACAATATTATTTTCAATCTTTACATTTTTCTATACATTATATTATTCATGTAGTTTTTTAGATAGAAAAAATATTGATTATAAATATTCAACAAAAACAATTGAAAGTTCTCCTTTTTTAAATTTGACTTCAGAAAAATTTAATTTTGCTTTCGGAGTTCAAAAACAAGAAGATGGAGATGATTATACATATGAAAGTGAAGATGAGAATTTTTTTAATTATTCTGTTGAATTAATTGAATGGGTTGGATTTAATGAAGATGAGATTGCTCCTCAAACAATAATCAAAAATTTAGATGTTAAATTATGTGATAAAGAAGATTTTTATTATCAAGTTGATAATACTTTTGAAAACATTGGTTTAGAAACTAGTTATTGTCCTAATGTTAAAAATATTAACTTTACTTTAGAAGGTTTATATACTGATTATTATTTTAAATATTTAAGGATAAATATTTCTCTTTCTAATTATGGTATTAATCATCTTAATGAAGTTGACACTTATTTAAAAAAAGAACCTTTAGAAATGGCAATTTATTATATTGATAGTACTATTGATTATCAAAGACAATATAATTTTATGACTCCTTATATTAATTATATATATAGAGGAATTGATTTAAATTTTATTAAATATCTTTATCTTTTTATTTCTCCTATTGAATTTACAAATGATCAAAATATATTATTTGATAATCCACATATAAAAAATACTTCAACTTTAGATTTTTCATATGATAGTTTTAGATTTGTTTCTTCAAGAGATGATGAAGACTTAGTTGATAAACATTTATTAGGTCAAATTATTATAAAAGTATCTCCTAAAATATTTCAATTAAGTAGAATTTATCAAAAATTTCCTTCTTTTATAGCTGATTTATGTGGGATTTTAGAAGAAATTATGGTAATAACTTTAATTATAGTAAATATTATTGAAAGAAAATTAGTTGATGAAAAATTAGTCAATAGAATGTTAAAATTTAAAGGAAGTAAATATTATAATGTTAATCATTTAATTAATTTGTTTAATTCTGATAAAAATTCTAATAATATCATGAAAATAATTAAAAAACCTCATTTATTCATTGAAAAAAAAGAAAATTTTTCTTTGTTGGATACAGAATTAAAACATTATAATATTTTTTCATATAGAGATGAAAATTTAATAAAATTCAAATTTCAAAAGAAAAAAATAAATCCTTATTTTGAAAATACTGACCTAATAAAAAATACAAATACAGTACCTTTAAAAAAAGGTTTATTTGACGATGCTCTAAAAGTAAATATTTTTAAAACTTGTACAAATAGGAATTTTGAGAGTATTAATGAAGAGAATAATAGTCATAATAATAGTTATTGTTCTTTAAAATTACAAAAAAAAAAAAAATTACCAGGAGAAAAAGATGATAATAAAAACATAAAAATATTTCCTTTAACTAAAATGGAGAATATATGGGCTTCTTTATTTTTTTGGTGTTCAAATTTACAAAGAAAAAGATATGAAATAATAAAAAAGGCAGAAAATAAAATTCATTATTATCTTGATATATATACTTATATTAAAAAAATGCAGGAAATAGATTTAATTAAATATTGTTTATTTGACAATGAACAAATGAATCTTTTTGATTTTTTATCTAATCCTCCTATTAAAATAGAAAATTTGAAAGGTAAATTTATTTATCAAGAATTCGAAAGAAAACAAATAAATGTCAAAAGTTTAGGGTTAAAAGAAATGGATGATATTTTTACTTCATACAATAATATTAGAAACAAAAAAAATGTGAGTTTCGAAGATCTTAAATTATTGAGATTAGTTAAAGCAGAAGTTGATTTTCTGAAAAATTAAGGGGTTTATAAAAATATGTTATTTTAATAATTTTTATAATTGTAAATGTTAAATATTACTTTAATTAATTATTATTCGAAGTAAAAAACAAAAAAGATTTATTAAACTTTTAATTTTTTAAATTTACTATACATCATTGATTTTTTTTCTCTTTATATAGTTATACTGATTTTTTGGTTTTAATTAAATGCTTCTTCGATTGAAAAAAATCAAAACAACAAAGAAATGTTTCAATATATAAGTAATATAAAAATCAAAACAATTTATATTTTAAAAGAAAAGAGTTTAAATCATTTATAATAAGTTTTTTATATTTTATAGGAACAATTCAAAAAATTTCATATTATTTTGCAAATCTAAAGTTAAAAATTAGAAATAAAAAAAAAAGAACAAATTAAATTTATTTGGGCAATAAGAGTAATTGAAATATTTAAATATATTTCTTTTAATATGTTTTCATAATTTTTTTCCATTTTTATAATTTTCAGCCATATATAAATCTTTTTTATTAAAATTTGAAGAATAACATATTGATGATTTTCAGTTAAAAAAATTATTATTATAAAAAAGCATTAAAAAATAAAAATTAATATATTTTAATTCAAGCTTTAAATTTATCTGTTTTTTTTTAACTTTATTTCAATTTATCAAATATTTATTTTCAAATTTAGAATTAAATTAATTTCATTATTATGGAAGAAGTTTAATTGAAGATAAAGGAATATTTTTAGTTGGAGGAATAAGTAATAACATAAGAATATATATAAATGATAATTATGAATATATTCAAGAAATTAAAGATTCTCATAATAATTTTATTTTTGATTTTATTGAATTAAAAGATGGAACAATTGCATCTTTTTCTGATGATAAAACAATAAAAGTTTTTATTTTTATTTTTGGTTTATTTCTTTAATTATATGATTAATATTAAAAAATCTTTCTTCAATATTTAATAATAAGAGATTAAATATTAATTGATTTATTTTTATTGAATTTATTTAAAGATTTTAAGGGTAATTTTATTTTTATTTTTTTATTGAAAAAATTAAATAATTCAATTTTTGTTAAACTTATAAATCTCATTCAAAAAATTTGAATAAATCATTGTTCTACTTCTGATAATAAATCAATTATAATTTATGATATTATTTTATACAAAATATTCAAAATTCATATGATAATTATATTAATTATGTAGAAATTAAAGATGAAAATAATTTGGGTTTTTAAAGTAGAATTAGACATATATTAAAAATATAAACATATAAATAAATTTTATCTTCATATATGAAATTTTCTTTACATATATTTAAATTTTCTTTACATATATTTTAAATTAAATTATATTTATAAAAAATGTTAAAATAAAACTAATATATAATTAAATAAAAGTATTTAATGAATATTAAAATATAATTAATAAATTAAATATCATAATTATTATTATCAATCAGTTCATCGTCATCAGATAAATTAAAATCTGCAGAATTCTAAAAATATCAATTATTTTTTCTTCTTTTTTTTAAATCAAAGGTTTTAATATTAAATCTGA
>JAJJLU010003773.1:0-31996 GCA_023807065.1 Isotricha intestinalis
ATATCATTTAATAAGAGAAACTTTATCTTTAAGAGAAAATTTATTTGGTTATGAAAATAAAATAAAAATACTTTATTTAACAACATATATTAATTATATTAAAGATTTTATTGAATATGAACATAAATTAATAGGAGATAATAATAATAATAATATTTAAATTTTAATATTAAAAAAAGAAAAGAATATTATTTTTGTTGAGCCAAGATAATGAAATTATATAATTTGATTTAAATAAAATTGATAATGAAATAAATATAACTAAAGAATATAAATTAATTTATAAAGAAGATAATAATTCAATAAAATATAATTCTAAAGAAGAAAAAGAAAAAAAATATTTTTTATTATTGAAAAGAAAAATACATGTAAATATATTAGAATTTTTTCTGAAAAATTTTCTGAAGAAAAATTAGGAATTAATTATTATTCTAATAATAAATTGGAGAATGGAAAAAAAATTTAAAAGAAGGAAATGGATTAAAGATTTAAAAAGAATATAATAATGATATTTAAAGGAAATGATAAACATTTTTTGGAAAGTTTAAAAATGATATTGAAGTAAATAAAGTTCTTAATAAATTTTATAATGGAAAAGTTACTATCATTAATATATATAATTTTAAAAAATCATTTATTCTAAAAATAATAATTATACTTTTGAAAATATTGAAGATTTAAAATATGGTAATTATACTTTAATTATATATGATTTAATACAAAAAAAATTTTTTTATAATATAGAAAAATATATTATTTTCAAATAAAGTAATTAATTAAAGAAAATAAAGATAATAAAGTTTTTGAAACAAATATAAATGATAATAATTTCTTAAATTTATTAAAAAAATAAAATAAATTTTTCCTTATGGAAAAAAGTCAAATAAAATAAAATTAATATTTATAATTATAACTTATCCAAATTACTTTATATTAATATTTAATAAAAGAATTATTTATGTTTATTCCATGAATAAAACCGTTTCAATCTAATTTAAATTTCCTTAAATCAATTTTTCATTAAAAAATAATATTTAAAAATTAAATTTTTAAATTTAAATTTTTTAAAATTAAATATTTAAAAATCAATAAAATTTTTGAATAAAATAAAATATTTTTTATTCTTTTTCATCTTTAAGAATTGGTCTTAAATATTTAAATAAATTCAAAACTTTACTTTCTCTTCCTTTATTAGCATCTAAACTAGTTTTTTTAACATAAATTTTAAATTTCCTTAATTTCTTAATTTTATGCCATTCTTTTTCTATAAATTCAAATTTATTTCTATCATTTAAGTTTTCAAAGCTTTCATAATACTTTAAAACTTTTAAATTTGGAAGATTAACTAAAACATTAGCAATAACATCAAGAACATTAATATTTTTATCTTTTAAATTTAAATTTAAATCAAAAGATAACCATTCATAATTATTTCCATTTTTAATTAATAATTCTTTTAATTTTTCTGCAGAAAAAGGAATATTTTTAAGTTCAATTCCTTTAAACTTACTTTCTTTAATTATTGGTTCTAATTTTTCAAAATTTTCAATAGAAATAAAAGAAGCGTATTTAACTTTTGAAAAAATATTAAAATCATTAAATTCTGTTAATAAAGAAACTAAACTATCAGTCCATTTTATATTATTAAATCTTATTTTTTCAAGATTTAAATAATCTATTTGAAATAAAAGAGAATAAAAAATAAATTCAGCTTCATCATCTTCAGTAATAATATTATTAATTTCTATTTTTTGTAAAGAAGAAGAACTATTCATTAAAATAAAAGATAATTTATCAATTAAAGATTTATCAACATAAATATCAATTAATTTTAATTTTTTTATTTTAGGCGAAGAAAGAATATTCATGAAATTAACAATGAATTTATTTAAAAAATTAATAGCATTTTTTTCAAAGGATTTAATTACTAATTTATTAATATAAGGAGTTGAAAAAATTATTTTTTTAATCAATAAAAATAATCCTTCGTTAATTTCTTGATTTTCAGGAGCCATATCACCTATAATTAATAAGTTGCCTTTTTTTTTGGAAAATTCTAAACAAGGTAATAATATTTTTGTTATTTTTTCATAATTAATATTTTGATATATATCCATATTATAAATATCATTTGAATATCCTATTAATTTATAAATTTTATCAGGTTGAATATTTACATTTTCATGTCCTAAATCAATATATTCTAAATTTTTACAATTTTTAATAAAATCTTTTAAAACTTCTTTATTTGAAATATCATCGTTTGTTAATTTAAATAAATTTAAATTATCAAGTTTATTATTTAAAACTTTTAATTCTTCTTCTCCGAAATTTGAACTTGGAAGTAATCTTAATTCTTTTATTTTTTGTAAAACTCTTTCAAATTTTTCTTTTTCAAATTCAATAGGTTCTCTTAAAGAGAATTTTCCTTTTAAATTAATTGAAATTTCTTTTGCTGTTTCAAATATAACTTTTTTAAAATATTCATTTAAATCTAATTCATTTTCTAAATCAATAGAATCTAATTTTATTCTTAAAACATCTAATTTTTTTATTTTTTTTGAACATATAATTGTTTTATCAATTAAATCTTTAATTAAACAATATGTTAAACTTAAATAAGATAAATTATTATAATTAAAATCTTTATCTTCACTAATAACTCCAAAAGCATTTTTTAAAGTTAATCTTTCTAATTTAGGAAAAGTATTTTTAAAAATAATATTAGCATTTTCAATATATAAATGTCTAACATTATTAAAAATTAAATTATTAATATCATATTTATTACTTTTTAAAAATTTAATTCTTTCTTTATTTCCTTTAATTATTAATTGACTTACATTTGCTAAAATATCAAGATCAAATTTTTGAAATAATTCATCAAGAATTAATAATCCATTAGGACTTATTTCTAATTTATTTGTTTGACAATTTGCAAAAAATGTAAAAAAAGAAAATAATTCATTTTCTTTTATCATTTCATCTGTTAATGTTATTTTATTAAATTTTCTTTTTAAAACTTTATTATATTTATTATCTAAAATCAAATTAGTTATTTCTCCTTTTTTATATATTAAATTTTCACTTTCTTTTAAATTTTTTGATAATTGATTTTCACTATTAAATTCTTTTTTCTTTTGTATTATTTTAATTTTATTTAAAGAGTCTTTAAAAATTTCATTTAATTTCTTATTTTTATCAATGAAATTTAAATTAATTCCATTATAAATTAAAGAACAAATTCCACACTTAAATTCTTTAGAACAAAAAACATATAAATTATATATTTCTGTTGATTCAGGGAATTCAAATTTTTTTTTTAAATCTTTATATTGAAAATCAATTTCAATTGATTTTTCTTCAGGTTTAGTTTCCATTTTTAAAATTTAAATATTATTTTTTTTAACCATAAATTATTTATTTTTAAATGATATTATAAATTCAATGTTTTAATTTATGTATTTATATGATGAACCATACTTATAGGAATTGCCGTCAGACAATTAAGAATTTTATATTTCATAATATAATATTCGGAATGAAGATTAATTCAATTCTGATTTTATATTTTATTTTTTTTTAAAAAAAATTCTTATAAATTAATAATTTAGATTTTACAATGAATTAATTGTTTAATTGATTTTATGTTTAAAATAAAATACTATTTTTTAATTGAAAATGTTTAGTTTTATTAAAATAAATAAAGTTGTTAGTGAAAAAGAATTAAATGATATTATATTTAGAGAATTTAGAGATAAAAAAAGGAAAGTTTATTAAATGTCCTTAATTTTTTAAGACATTATTCAGATTATTTAGAACAAAGAAATAAATTAAATTAAGAATAAAAACAATAATCGAATTAATTGAAATTATTTATTTAATTTAAATTTTAAATACTTTTATCTCATTGGATTTTTTAATTTAATTATAGTATTTATTTTTTTTTATTTTTAAATTAATTTTTAAACATTAATATGAGTGAAGGAGAAGAAAAAAAAAATAATAATGATAATCCACAATTTAATAAGAAACAAACTCAAGAAATAGAAATTGAAATAGAAATAGATGAAAAAAAAAAAACAATTGAAAATAATACTGAAAATCAAAATAAAAGTAAATAAAATATATAAAATCATTAGTAAAAGAAAATATAAAAAATTCATTTTTAAATTTATCAAATTTAGAAAAAGAAAAAGAGGAAAAAAATAAAAAATTTTGGAATGAAATAACAATAATAAGAGATGAATTATATGATATAATTCAAAAAAGTAAATAATTTTATAAAAAAAATAGCTGAAAATTATAAAAAGTTAATAGAAGATAATAATATACAAAATAAATTATTAAAATTTAATAATCAAAAGGATGAAATAATTAATATAAATCCTAAATATACTAAACAAATAGATAAAAGAAAACCAACAACACCAGAACATTATTCTTATTTTAAATTAAGAAATGAAAAACAAGATAATCGATATTTAATTACTGTTACAAACTTTCATAAAAAAAAAAAAAGAAATGAAATTTCAGTTGATAATATTTTCCAAAAAAAAAACGATAAAAAAGGTTCAAATATACAAATAATAGATTTAACTGATGGAAAAGAAAATATTAAAGAAAATATAAAAGAAAATATAAAAGAAAATAAAAGAGAAAATATAAAAGAAAATAAAAAAGAAAAAGAGAAAAAAGAAATAAAAGAAAATAAGAAAGAAAATAAAAAAGAAAATATTAAAAAAGAAAAAGAAATAAAAAAAGAAAAAGAAAATATAAAAGAAAAAAAACAATATAATATAGGAATATCACATAGAATTCCAAGAAAAATATCATTTGATGATACTTCAAAAAGTAGAGAAAAAAAAAAAACTAATATAAAGATTGAAGGAAGTAAAGAATCAAAAGTTAGTGGAGAAAAAAAAAATTCCGTTAAAAAAATAGATAAAAAAAAAGAAAAAAAAGAAAGAGACAATATAAAAAATATTTCTAAAAATAGAGAAGTTTCAATTGAATTAGAAACTCCAAATAAAAATTTAAATTTTAGTTCTGATGAAAAAATGAAAAAAGAAATAATAATTAATGGTAAAAAAAAAGACAAAATTGAAAATATTAATTTAATTAATAAAGAAACAATTGAATTAAATTTAGAAAGTAAAAAAGAAAAAAAAAATGACACTCCGAAAATTATTGATATTCAAAAAGGAAAATTTATTGAAACACCTAAAGAAAAAAAAAATGTTACTCCAAAAATAATTGATATTCAAAAAGGAAATTTTATAGAATCTTCAAAAGAAAATAATAATGAAAATAAAGAAGAAAATAATAATATTTAAAATAAAAAAAAATAATTAATTTTTATTATTTATAATATAATAAATATATTAAAGTGATTTAAAGTGAAATTATAAAAAAAATTTTTCAACTTAAAAAAATTTATGAATAGAAAAAGAAAAATAAATGATTTATACAAAGGAGTATTCAAAAATAATAAAAAATCAAATTTAATTGATTTAAAACCTTTTCAAGAACAAAATGAATCAGAAAATGATTCTAAAAATAATTATGAATTAAAAACAAAATTTAAATATGAAAATAATGAAAATGAAATAAATGTAAATGCAAAATTAAAAGTTGCAAAAAATTTAGGTTTTGGAAATTACTTTCAAAGATTAAGAAAAAGAATAATTGATATTTTTTTAGATGATAAAGAATTAATATCTTATGAAAATATGTTTAAACAAAAAGAAGTTTTAGAATTATTTAATATTAAAAATTCAGTTAAAGATAATAATGAAGAAAAATTAAATAAATATGAAAATCAAATTCCTTTAAGCGGTCAATATTATTATAAAAATGAAAGCAATCAACTTAAAAATTTAGATTATTATCAAATGCAAAGTCATTATTATAATAAAGGAACTGAAAATAAAAATTATGAAAGAAAAAAATATGAAAGTAATTATTATGGAAATTATGATATGAATTATAATGATATTAATTCTAGTAATAATTTTATTATTAATAATCCTTTTATTCCTGGAAGTAATATTATTATTGAAAAAAATAAATATAGAAATTATAATTCTAATTCTAGTTTTTATTTAGGAAATAGTAATAATTATTTTATGAGTAATAATCAAAATAGAAATGATAATTTTTATTATAATAATCAAAGAAATCAACAATCAAAAGAAAGTACATTTAATATTGATGAAATAATTGGTAGTACAAAAAATCAATCATTTAATTATTTAGATTAATACATATGTAATTTTATATATATTTCTAACTTAAATTTAGATAAAAAATAAAAATAACAATAAAAACATTTATTATAATTTCTTTTATAAATATTAAATTATATTTCTTAAGTAGAAGATAAATTATTATATTTTATTAGATTAGCTATTATATAATTCTTTAACATTAATATTTATTTCCTTTCTTTTATTTTTTTTGTGTTTTTAATTTTAATTCTTTTTCATATTATCTCTTCTTTCTTTTTCTAAACCTATTAATTCTATTTTTAATTATATCTTAGATATCCTTTTATTTAATATTTTTGCATTTAATCTATTATTACTTTATATTTCTTTAACAATATTTTAAAATTTTTTTAAGATTATTATCTATTATCTATATTGAAAAAATTTTATAGTTTTAATTCTAATAACATATTTTTATAATTTTTTTTATTTTAAATTTATTTATTTCTTAAGTATAACTATTTAAATAGAAATTATTAAAATAAATATCAATAAAAAAAGTTAAAATAATTATGAAAATGAAAAAGATTATAAAAATAATGAGTTTCTATTCTGTATTTTATTGTACATAATTAAATATACAAATTCAAAAGAATTAAATATTTTAATCACCTTTTATTGCATGAATTGCATTTAATTTAGCTCTAATTGAATTAATCATTAATTCATTTAATTTTTCTCCCATTTCAATATTATTAATAAATCCCCCATTACATTTAATTAATGCTTTAGTATTTTTTGTTTTTTTATCAAGAACATCAGCATTATATTTTAATTGTTCAATATCATAAATTTTATCACCTAATAAATTATCATTCTTTTTTTTTATTATTGTATTAACACTTTTAGACAAACGTTGATTTTCATTTGTTTTTATTTTTTTTAAAGTATTATTATTTTTAACTTTAATTTCTTTCTTGTAATTTTGATTAATTAAATTTTTAAAATATAATTTTTCAAACATTATCTGATAATCATCTTTACTTATTCTCGGAGTAGAATTTTTTTTTAAAGATAAAACAGTGTTATTATTATAATTATGATTAAAAAACGATTTTTTAAACGATATTTTATTTTTTGGTGTTTCATTAATGTTTATTTTAGGATCATAAGAATAATCTTTTGGAATATCAAAAACTTCTCTTTTACTTTTAATCTTATTAATTCTTTCTTCTAATTGTTTCATTAATCTATTATTTCTTTCAGGAATAATTATTTTATTTTCAGAATATAATTTTTTTTCTTTGTAATTAAATAATCTTCTTATTTTTTCATTTTCAAATTTTTCAATTTCTTTTTTTTTTTCTTCTTCTAAAATTTTAGACAATTTACTTTTAAAAGAAGGAATTAATTTCGCTCTGTTATTCCAAATTTCTTTCATACTTCTTGATCTTTCAATTGATTCTTGCTCTGATATTATTTTTTTTCTTTCTAATAATTTATTAAAGTCATCAAAGTTATAATGATTATAATTATTTGAATATTTAATGTGTCTTTCATTCATTTGTTTTATTTTATATTTATTTTCTTCTTCATCATATTTTCTTTTTATTTTTTTAAAGAAATAATCTTTATCTTTATTTAAATTTGATTTTATTTTCGGAGATAATTTCTCACATTCTTTTTTTCTCTTTTGGAAAAATTCTATTTCTTTTGATTTTAAATCAGCTTTATGTTGAATTTTTTTTTCTTTTTCTTCTTCTTCTATTTTATCTAAATATTCTATTTTTTTTTTCTTACTTTTATTTAAATCTTCTAATTTTTTTTGTCTTAAAATATTACTTTCTTTAACAATGTTTTTTAATTTTTCTTGAAAATTGTCTTTTCCAATTTCAAAATTTTCTAAAAAATTTCTTATACTTGTTTGTCTGTCAAAATTTTTTTCTTTTTCGTTTTTAATAATTAAATCAATTTGATTTTGAATAGCATTTAATTTTTCTTTTAATACACTTTCTTTTTCTTTTAATTCTTGTATATTTGCTTTTCTAATATTATTTTCTATTTTTAAAGAAGGAATTTCTCGGAAAGATTCATTTAATAAAAATTCTTCATTATTATGAATAAAATATAATTTTTTTTCTAAATTTTGTTTTGTTTTATTTAAATTGTTTATTAATTTAATTGTCTTTAAAGTAGAATCTAAAACTTTTTTATTTTCTAATATCATTGAAACATCTTTTTTTTCATTTGCAATTTCAAAAGAATTATTATTCTTTAATTCTTTAAAACTTTTAATTAAAGTTTTATTTATAGATTGATTAATATTTGTAAAACCTAAAAAATCAGAATTTTGATAATCATTTAAAAAAGTATTATCATTTACTATTTTATTATAAATACTATTATCTTCTTCTTTTTCTTCAATTATTTTTTCACAATTTTTATTCTTTTCATCATTCATTTTTTTCTTATTTAATAAAACAATTAAAAATATATTTCAAAAAAAAAAAATAATAAAAAATTAAAGATTTTTTTTATTTTTAGCAGTTCTCATAAAAGGTCTTAAAGCCCATTCTTTATTCGAATCAGGTTGATCAACAGTTCCTAATAAAATTTGATAAGGTTTCATTTCAAATCTCGGACCAACTTCTTCTAAATTAATTTCATATTGAGAATTAATTTTTTTTTTTTTTTCAAAATTATGATGTCTAAAACTAATAAAATCATCATTATTATGAAAAGTTAAAACTCTATTAGAATTACTTTTAGGAACAGGGAATAAATTTTTTAAAATTTCTATAATTCTTTCTCCTAACTTATTATTAAACCCATTAAAAATCAAATGAGGAAAAGATTGAGAAACATGATCAATTTGAACATTAATATCATGTCTTAAGACAACATTAAAAAGACCAAAATAAATCGTAGGTCCAGAAGGCATATGAGAAATAATCATTCCATCAGGATTACCTCTATTTTCATGTAATATTATTAAATCAGAATAATCATTTTGCTTACATGCTCTAATAATATCTTTTAATACTATATTTCCTCTATTAACTCTTACACTATTTGGTATTATTATTCTTATTTCTTGTAAAAATTGAATTAATCTTTGTGAAGGATTTCTACTTGTTGTTACTAAGATTTTAGGAGAATTAAAGTTATTATCGTAATATTCATTGTCTAATATATTTTGAGGAAGAGATGTGTTTATGTCTTCATATTCTATTTCTTTTAATAATATATCACTTTCTTTTTTTAAATCTGAAGGAATTTCCTTGTTTTCTTCTATTGATTTCTTTAAACGAGATTTCTTTTCATATATTAATTTTTTCTTTATTTCTTCATTTTTTTTAAATAAATATTCCTTTCTTTGACGAATTTCTGCTTTTAACATCTTTTTTTTTAAAAGGATAAAATAATTATTATTTTTTTATTTATATATTTTTTTTTTTAATTGTTTTTTTTTATTATTTATTGTTTTTGATATTAAAATAATTTTAAGAATATTTATAAATATAATTTAATTTATTCTTGATTAAATTTTACTATTCTAATTGAAGAAGAACCAATAGCAACTTCATATCTTAATTTTGAAGCTTTTAAAGTTAATTTTTGGAAGTTTCCTAAAGAATTATTTTTAGATTTAATAGAATGAACATCTTGTAAAATATATATTAGATTTGTTGTTAATTTACTTAAATTTTCTTCTGATTCATTTTCAAAATCTCCATTTTTATTAATAAGATTACCATTTAAATCTAATTCCATTCTTCCTGTTTCAGACATATTAAATAATTTTTAAAAAATATGAAATAATTAAAATATTTATAAATATAAAAAAAAATAATATTAGAAAATTCAAATAATAAGACTTAATTTATATTATAATATCAATAATAAATTGAACTCTTAAAAAACTATATAGAAAGAGAAAATTTTTTTATTTATTTTCTTAGTTCTATTCTTTTTTTTTCTTTTATTTTTTCTTGGGTCGAAACATATTTTTCATATTTTTCCTTTTCACTATTTTAAATTTTCATAATGCACTTTAGTTTTTCAATTTACATTTATTTAATTATAGGAGATTCCTTTAGAAATTCAATTAATCTTTCATTTTCAAATTTTTAATTGTTCTTTTTTTTCAGAATATTGCATAACATCTAACAAATTTTCCTTTTTATTGACTAAATTTTTTTTTCTTTTTTTGATAATTATCTTCAATTTGAATTAATTGTTTAATACCATCTAAATCTTATAATAATGAATTTATATTTTCATTTTGTTTTTTGATTTCATATTTCTCATTTAATTCTGAATTTAATGTTTTTCTATAATATAATCTTTCATAAAATTCTTTTTGTTTATCATTAATTTTTTTTTTTGATATTTTTTTAAACCATAATTTATATTATTTTTTCTTATTTATTTATTATATCATTTTTATTTCTTTATTTCATTTCTAATTTGATTTTCTATATTCAATGAATAATCAATATCATCATTTAATTATTAATTTATTTATTCTAATTAATAAAAATTTTATTTAACTTTTTTTATTAAATATTACACAATCTTTTTAGAGAAAAAAAATTTAAAATAAAAAAAAGAAAAAATGATATTTTAGAACAAAATATTATTTATTACTAGCCGAAGTAGCATTATTAGCATTAGAACTTTTAGTATCATCTCTATTATTTTTCTCTTTTCCTTTTTTATTTTTATCTTCATTACTTTTCATTTGAATTAAAATATCATTATGATCTTCTTCAACTTTTATTTCTTCAATATTCTTACTATTAGTAGTACTATAACCTCCAACACCAACAATAGAAACTCTTTTTTTTCCTGGAGAACCAAGCATTGAAGCTCTTCTTTTATTATTTTTAAACGTTGAAACACTTTTAATCTCATTTCCTGCATTTTCTTTTTCTCTTTCTCTTTCTTTTATTTTTTGCTTTAATCCATTTTCTAAAATAAATATTGACTTTTCAAGATTTGATTTCTTAGTTGTTACAATATCTAATTCTCCTTTTATTGATTTTAATTGTTCTTCACATTCATCTTTTATTTTATCATTTGATTCTTTTTGAATTTTCACTTCTTCTCTTAATTTTTCAATTGATTCTGTTATATCAGAACTTTTAAACTTTATATCATCTTTTAATTTTTTTATTTCATTTATTATTTGTTTTAATTGTATATCATGTTCTTCAACTTCTTTTTCTAATTCGTCACTTTCTTTAATTACCATTTCTAAATCTTTTTCTTCTTTAATTCTTAATTCTTTAAACATTACTTCATCTTCTACTAATTTTTGAGAAATATAAGTTTGATAAGTTTGACTGTCTTTTATTTTTTTTGCTAAAAATTTAAACATTTCAGGATTTAATTGAATATCTTTTATTTGCTTTTCTAAACCAGGAACAAATTTAGATTTTAATTTCTCATAATTTACTTTTAATTTCTTATTAATTTCATCAATAACTTTAATAGGAACTCTATTAAAACCAACATTAATAGTTAATAATGTTTTATTACTTGATAAAATTTCAACAAATAAATTTCCCATTTCATTTTTTAATTGATTATCATATAAATTCAAATGTTTTAAAACATGATTAAGTCTCATATTTTCAATAAAGCCTTCTGCTGTTTCATCAGTAATGAAATTTTTACTCGCGTCAAAATTTTGAATTGTATTATTTGTTTTAAATAAAGGAATAAAACTTCTAAAACCTCTATCAGAGATTTTATTTTCACTTAATTTAACTTTTTTAATAGTTTCATTCAAACATAAACATTCACCAAAAACACTTCCGCTTTTATCACCTAAAGAACAATTAGAAATATTTAAATTTATTATTCCAAAAGAAACAAAATATTGTTTTAATTGATCAAATCTATTACTTTTTATATCATTTCCACTTATGTCTAAAGTTGTTATTCTTTTCATTTCTACTAAATGAGAACATAAATATAAAAAGCCTTTAAATTCAATTCCGCAATTTGCAATTTTTAATATGTGAATTTGAGGAAAATTTTTTAATGAATCTGTTATTAAATTTAATCCTTCATCTCCTATTTTATTTTCTGATATATTTAATTCTATTAACTTACATATTTTTAACTTAGGAAAAGAATTTTCAATTCCAATTGAATTAATATCATTATGTGAAATATCTAAAAAATGTAAAGTTTGATTTTTATTTAATCCATCAAATATTTTAGTAATACCTTCGTTTTTAATTCCATTACCTGCGACATCAAATTTTTCTAAAAATAAATTAAAAGATAAAATAGCTTCTATTTGATTTAATCCATTAGGACCAATTCTATTTCTATTAGTTCCTTCAGATGAACTAATATTAAAGTCAACAATACTTTGTTGAATTTTTAAAGCTTTTAATAAAGCATTTCCTCCTTTATGAGTAATTGAGTTTGATGTTATATTTAAAGCGACTAAACTTGAAGTATCTTTTATTGCATTTGCTAATAATTCTGCTCCTTTATTTCCTATATTATTATTTGATAAATTCAATACTGCTATTCTATCATCTTTTAATATTATTCTTGATAATATTTGACAAGAATAATAACCTAAATTACATTGAGAAAAATCAACTTTTCTATTTTTACATTTTGCTTTGCATAATTCTTTAAATTTATATATCATATTATTTCTAACTTCAATACCAATATCTTTACATTTATTAATTGCTAAATTTTCTATTTCTTTTTCTGTAAAAACAGGATAATCAATATCTTCTGTTAAAACCATATTTTTTCTAAAAGATGTTATTGAAGAACTCATTGGTCTCATTTTAGGAGAATAAGTTCTAATTATATTATTAGTTTCTGAACCATATAATATATTATATTTATAATAAGTTTCTTTAGTATTTTTACTAAACTTTGGTCTTTGTAATGAATAAAAAGAACCTTCAGTAAACATTGGATTTATTTCTTTTATTTTTGTTCCTATTTTATCTAAATTATATTTTTTAGGATTTGTTTCTATTATTAAATTTAAAACATCTAATTTTGCATCTTTTGAACTTTTCTTAAATAATGTCATATTATTTATATCTTGCATTGAAGTTTTTGGACGAGAATGAGGTGAAGGAAGGTTTCTATATGTAAAATTACCATAAGGGTTTGTTGCACTATATACTCTATTCTCCTTAGTTGTGTTTTTTTGACTTCTCATTGGATAAGAAGAATAAGGTCTTATTTGCCTAGATTTCATTTTTTATAATTTGTAATAAAAAAATATTAAATGTTCTAATGTGATATTATTTATTTTTATAAATTAAATATATATTTCTGGTGATGATATAAGAAGAAAAATATAAAATAGAAATTTAAATGATATAAAAGATAATAATGTTATTATATAAAAAGAAGTAAATTTAAAATAGGATGAATTAGAAAATGATGAATAAAATAGAAAAGATTTTAGTAACTTTAAATAATATTAAATGGTTAAAAAATTATATAAAAAATGCATTTAGATGATAATAAAGAAATGTATTAATCCCATAATTCAAAATAAAGTAAATTTTTTTAAAATGATGATATAATCAATATATAAATATTTATTAAATATGAAAATATTTCTTATAAAAATAACCGACATTATAAATTTCTTTATATAAGAAATTAATGTAATGATTTGATTGAATAAAAAAATTTAGAATATTAACTTTGGAAGAATTTGTAAGATATTATTATAAATAATGTTTAATTAAGTTTAATTAATTTAATTAATTTTGTTGATTTGGTTTATGGAAATATTGTGAATCAAACTCTTTAGTATAATCGGTGTGTTGATTCTTTTCTTCTTCTTTATCTAAATTTTGTTTATCTTTATCAACATTATTTTCATCATTATTCTCATTTTCAAAATCATTATTACTCTTATTATCATAATTATTATTATTTTCATTATTGTTATAATTATTATTTTCATTATCATTATCATAATAATTATTATTTTCATTATTATTATAATAAAAATCATTATCATTATCATTATCATTATCATTATCATTATCATTATCATTATCATTATCATTATCATTATCATTAAGAATATGATACTCATTGGTATTTTTTTCATTGTCTTCTATTTTTTGTTCTGAATTATTTTCTTGTTCATAATAATTTTTTACTTCAGGTTTATTTTCTTTGTTTTTATTTTTTTTATCTTCATTATTTCTATAATCATATTTAATATTTTTAGAAGATTCTTGATTTTTAGTAATTAAAAATATAGAAGAAATAAGAGTATTAACATTCCCACATTTTTCACATTTGCCATTCATAATTGTATTATTAGTTTGACAACTTTGACAAATCCACGAATTCATTATATTATCTTTTTGTTTAATTTTATTTGTTCCTCCACAATTTTTACATTTATTTTTTGAATTTTCATTTTCTGTTTTACATTTATTACATTTCCATTTTCCTTCTTTTATATCATTAAAATTATTTATTAATTTTGAATTATTCTTAATTTCATTATTTACTTCTTCTCTATTATTTATATTATAATCAATGAATTGATTATTATTATTCTTTTTTTTATTTATATTATTTATCATTGATTGATAAACTTGTTCGTTAATATCAAAGAAAAAATTTTCATCGTAGTTTTTTTTCTGATAAAAAAGAGCAATAGGATATAATTTATATTTAATTAAATTATTAAGTAATTCTAAGTATTTGAAAGTTTTTTTTTCAGGATAATTATAAAGAACATAGCAATTATTATTATTTTCTGTTTCATAAAAGACATTAAGATAATTATTATTTTGACAAACAATCATTCCAAAAAAAGTATAATTTTCATTATTATTACAAACAAAAATCTCTTTTGTATTCATTTGACTATTAATCATACAATAAATTTTAATTAAATTTTCTTTTGTTATATCATATTTATCCCATTCTAAATTAATAATAAAATAATCTTGAACTGAATAACAAATTAAAGATTTTTCATAAGTATCATTTTTACAACTTGGACATTTTTTATTTAAATTCATTATGGAAATTTGAAATAATTTATTATATAAATTTTGAAAAGAAAAATTTTGAAAGAAAATCTTTTTTAAAATATTTGAAATGTTAATAGTAAAATAAAAAGTACCATCATAAATATTTTGAAGTGTATTTGAGCTTTTACAATGACTGCAAATTTCGTTAAAATTAATATCTATATTAAATAATTGATGAATTTTACAAACAGGTTCACAATTTTTTTTTAAATTTTCCATGTCCTCAAATTCATTAACATTACCATTGGTTAATATATAAGAATGAAGTATTTCAAATATTTTATCTAAAAAAGTTATTGGATCTTCATTATTTTCTAAATATTTATCCATTTCTTTTTTTAATTCTTCAGGAACAATTTTTTTTTTTGCATCCCTTTTTTTCATTTCTTCGTTATAACAATAAAAAAGAGAAATAAAATTAGTAATTATTGGAGCGTCATAGAAAACGTAATTAAAGATAAAATCTTTAAAATCATCACAGTGAATTAAAAATTGAAAAATTGAGTGAATGAAAGAATAGTTTTGTCTTTTACGTTTATCTTCCATTTTTTATATTATTAATTTTTGTTTTAATTAATTTCATTGAGAATTTAAACAATATTTTTTTAAATAAAGTGTATTTAAATATTAAGAAAGTAATTCTTTGATATTCTTGTTAAAAAAATATTCTTTCAATAATTCATTATTTATATAATCTTTATATCATTCTTCAATTTTTTCAATTTTAAAGAATTAATTTTATTAAGGTTATTACTTCCAGAAAAAAAATTAATATAATTAAAATAATTAAATAGATTATTCTTATATTTCCTTTTCTTTATATTTTAATAATTCTAAAATTAATAAAAAAAAACAAGTAAGTTATTTATTTTTCATATTTAAAAAGATAAAAGATAATTAAATTTGAATTTGTCAAATAATTTTAAAAAAAAAAAAATAATTTTAACAAAATAAATTATTGTTTTTATTCTTTAATGGAAGATCTATCAAAATTGGAAAATTCCAATAATATAATTATAATAGATAATAAACTAAATTCAGTAATTAGATCATACAAACAAGATGATAATATTTTATATTCATATGGAATAAATAATATAATTGTTGGATTAATTAAAATAAGTTCAATAAGTTCAGAAAACGAAAATAAAGAAAATGAGCAATTTGATTATGAAAGCTTTAAAAATTTAATCCCAATTGGAATGTATATTAACGGAGTGATTGCAATATATAATGAAAATACTTATGAAGATTTTGAAAGTGTTTTAGAAGAACAAATTGAAAAAATCCAAGAATTACAAAATAATAAAAAGATAAATTATATTCGTTTAGCTTTAAAAGAAATGTTATATTTAGATGATAATGAAGATTTAAGTTTTGAATTTAAAAAGTTTAATGAAATTATAGATGATTTAGAAGTTGTTTTTATTGAAAATCCAATTGAAAAAAGTTCTAATTATTTTTATTTTATTAATAGAATAAATATTTATTTTAATGATGATAAAAAAGAAGATAGATTAGATATTGAAATAAATGAAGACATTAGTAAAAAAATAGAAACAAATAAAGATTTAATTTGTAATATTTCTGATAAAGAAAATAATCAAGAATTTATGATTGATAATATTAATTCTTTAACAACAGAAAATTCAGAACATATAACAAAATTATTTGATAAACTAAACATCATTACTCAATCAAATGATATAAATTTAAAATCAATATTTATTCAAATAGGAACAAAAGATTTATTTTTTTCTAATATAAACATAAAAAATATATCATTAAAATTAGAAGAAAATGAATCATGCGATTTATATTTAGAAACAATAGGTTTATTATCTAAAAAGGAAAATAACTATAATCCAATAATAATAGAAATATATAATAAAACATTACAAAATATTCAAAATTTCCTAAAATCAATAGAATCAAATGAACTAACACAAAACTTATTATTATATAATAAATTATATTCTTCATTACCTCTTCAAATAACTCAAAAGACAGAAATAAAAAGAGAAGAAAATGAAATAAAAATATTTAAAAAATCAAAAATAGAAAACGAAAAATTATTAAAAAATCTTCACATAAAAGCTTTAATAACATATAATTTAAATCCAATAAGAGAAATAATCCCCTTAGAAAAAAATAATAATTCAATTCATATAAAATCCCCTCATTTAAAAATAAATAAAGAAATATCATCATCTCACATAATAAGAGCGTTAATAAAAGGAGATTATTTATATTATCATTATAATCAAGATAATATAAACGATGCAGGATGGGGATGTGCTTATAGATCACTTCAAACTTTATTTTCTTGGTTTACTTTAAACACTTCACTTGGAAAAGGAAAAAAAATTCCAAGTATATCAGAAATACAAATGACATTAGTTAAATTAGGTGATAAAGATAAAAGTTTAATTGGTTCAAGTGGTTGGATCGGTGCTGTTGAAGTAAATTTAGTTCTAAATGAATTATTAGGAATTGAATCTCAAATAATTTTCGTTCCTTCAGGTAAAGATATTTCAAGTAAAGGAAGAGATTTACTTTTTCATTTTCAAAATCAAGGAACTCCTATTATGATCGGAGGTGGTGTCTTTGCTTATACTATTTTAGGAATTGATTATGATGTTGTTAAAGGAGATTGTATGTTACTTATTTTAGATCCTCATTATTCGGGAGATGATGATGTAAAACATATAATTTCTAAAGGATGGTGTGATTGGAAAAGTCTTGATTTGTTTAAAAAAGATTCTTTTTATAATATGTGCTTACCTTTAGTCAATTAAGTTTTGTCTTATTTATTCTGATTTGAATAAGATTTTTTTTTATTACAATATAACCTTTTATTTTTTGATTATTATAAAAATATAAAATATGAAAAATATAATATTTATTATTAACCGATATTATTCCTTTAAAAAATATATTCTCCTTCTCAAAAAAAAATAAATAAATATGAATATTCACATCCATAAAATAATGTATAAAAAATATACCAAAAAAAAAAAAAATATAAAAAAATTAAAAAATGGGTTCTTGCAATACAGTGAACGAGAAAGAGAATACGAATAAAATAATAAAAGCAAACATTCATCAAGAACAAGGAATTGAAGGAGATTACATTGTACCAGAAAAGTTAGCAAACCACAACGACATAAATAAAAAATATAAATTATCAAATGCAGTAGTAGGTGAAGGAGCAACAGGAACAGTTTGCGAAGGAGTAGATAAAGAAGGAAATCATTTTGCAGTTAAAAGAATAAATAAAATGAAATTAAAAGATAGAAAAATATTATATAATGAAGCAACAATAAGTTTAAAAGTAGATCATCCACATATAATAAAAACATATGAAGTTTTTGAAGATTTAAAAACTGTATCTTTCATAATGGATTTAGTAGATGGAGGAGATTTATTTGATTTTATTACTCAAAGTCCAGATGGGAAATTAACAGATGAAGATTCATTAAATTTACTGATTCAAGTCTTAGAAACTTTAGATTATTTACATGAAGAAATGAATGTATGTCATAGAGATATTAAACCAGAAAATTTCTTAGTTCAAGTATTAGATAATGGAGAACCAAATTTAAAATTAATTGATTTTGGTTTCGCTTGTGAAATTAAACCTGGTTTAAGAGATTATTTAGGAACTCCAACTTATACTGCTCCTGAGATAATAATGAGAGATGAATATGATGAAAAAGTTGATATTTGGTCTACTGGAATTTTATTATTCAATATGTTAACTGGATGTCAACCTTATAATTCTAATGATTATGTTCCTTTAGATGAACAAGTTTTAAATAAAAGTATTCCTTTTTCAAAAATTGAAAATGAACAATTAAAAAAGTTATGTAAAAAATTATGTGTTAAAGATCCTGTTAAAAGAGTCAGTGCGAGAGAAGCTTTGGAACTTGCTTATGATATTAGAGAAGAAATTGAAAAGAATGAGTTACATGAACAGTTTGATCAATTAGATAGTAAAAAAACTGGAAAATTACCTTTATATACTTTGAGAAGTCATTTCAAATTAGATTTAAGTGATGAAAAGGATGATAATAAATTAATTGATTTTGAACAATTTTATACCATGGTTGTTGATTCTGTTAAGGTATAATAATTATGAAATATTTCTTTATTTGAGATTTTTAAGGAGAAGATTTTTTTACTTTTTTTATTTGGTTATTTTGGTTTTAAATAATATATTAATGTTTAATTTTTAATCATTTTTATTCATGATTATTTGATAAATTAAAAAATTAATGTAAATAAATATATTATAAAAAATATATAAAAATGTTTACAATGAGAATAATACCTTCTTTTAAATAATTATATAATAAAACTAAATTGTATTAATTAATTATAATATAAAACTCTAAAAAATTAAAACAATTAAATAAAACATTAATATAGACTTTACAAAATTAAAATATCCTTTCTTAATTATAAATTATTAATTATTAACACTTTTTAATAAAATAACAAAAAAAAAAATCAAAAAAAAAATTTATAACATTTACCCTTTCATTTTTATACTTTATTAATTAATAAAATAAATTCAAAAAAATAAAGGAAAAAAATGGAATCTACAGAGAACATAGATTTAATTGAAGTTAAAAAAAACGAATTATTCAAAAAAGATATTTTAGACATTAAAATATTATCAGAAAAAATTAACGAAATGTACGAAGATGAATTTAAGGAAGCATTTAAACAAATCCTATTATTATCAAAAGAAGATTTTATGTCGTTTATTATAAATGGAATAAGAATTTTATTAATAGAAATGTATGGAGAAGAAAATTTAAATGATGATAATTTAATTAAAATTCAAGAAAAAAGTTTTAATAAAATAGAAAAAGAATATCAAATACATTATCGAAAATTAAACAATGCTTGGAATAATTATATAAGAGAAAAAAATAAAAATAAAGAAAATATAAATTATTTAACAAATTTTAGGAAACATTGTTGTGAAACAAACGATATTGCATATCACAATTGTCAAAATGAACAAAGTAAATTTTTATCAGTTGAAGAAAACAATGAAATAAAATATGTAATATGTATAGAATGTCAAACAGTATATTATAGTAATTTTATTTTATGTTATTGTTCTTATTGTAACATTGATTATTATTCAAGTATTCTTTCTAAAGAAGAAAATAAAAATTTATTAATTGCAACATGGGGAAATTATCATTGTGAAAAAATAATAAATGAAAAAATGAAATGTATAAAATGTAGAAAAGATTTTTATTTAAATTTAGAAACAAAAATGTTAAATTGTTTAAATCCTAAATGTAATTTTATAACAAAAGCAAATAGAATATTATGGACTTGTACAATATGTAAAGAAGATTTTAAAAGTGAAGCAATAGTATATAATCCATTACAATATAAAAGAGTTAAACAAGTTATTACTCAAACTTTAAATATTAAACACAGAGCTCATCCTAAGAGAATTCCTTGTTGTAAATTAAATATTTTTTTTACTGAATTTACTCATAAAAAAGATTGTGATGGAATTCTTTATGAAGGTGAATTAGATAATAAAATTATTATAGTTTGTGAAAAGTGTAAAGCTATTAATTTTTATGATAGATTTATTTGGACTTGTCCTCAATGTAATAATAGATTTAGAGATAAATTACTTTTGAAAAAAAAAAAAACGTTTTCACATCTTTATTCTAATTTAGGGAAGAAAAAAAATAATTTAACTTCTTTAAATTCTGAAAGAAATTCATATGATTATAATTCTAATTATTTTAATAGAAGTGAAAGTAGAAAAAACAGTAATTGTTCTATTTGCGAAACTGAATCAAGTGCTCATGATAATTTTAAAAAATCAAAAACTAATTTATATGATATTTTAGAAAAAAGAAGAAATGATTCAAAAAATAATTCAGATCGTGATTCTGTGGAACAGTCAATTTCAGAAAGAAAAGATTTAAAAATGATTTTTAAAAACGGAGAAGAAATAATTGAAAATTATAATAAAAATAAAAATGAAAATGAAGAAGATAATTCAATTTCTAAAAAGTTATTTATTGATGAAATTAAAAATGATATTGATGGTCATAATAGATTTAATAATAGACATAAAAAAAGTATTGATTATAATTCATCTGATATTAAATTTGATGGGATTTTTAGAAAAAATTTTATAAGAAATGATGAAAGAAAAAGAACTAGAGATGAATATAATAATATTATTTCTTTAAGACTTGATCATAAAGATGATGAAAAAATTATTGTTGATGAGGATTTAAAAGAAAAAAGAAAAGATGAAGAAAAATTAGAAGAAAATTCAAATGAAAGGTCTGAAGGAAAATATAGAAAATTTATTAGGTTTGAAAAAAGAAAAAAAGAAGAAGAAGAAGAAAAAAGAAAAAAAGAAGAAGAAGATGAAAAAAATAAAAAAGAAGAAGAAGAAAGAAAAAGAAAAAAAGAAGAAAGAAAAAAAAGAAAAGAAGAAGAAGAAAGAAAAAAAAAAGAAGAAGAAGAAGAAAGGAGAAAAAGAGAAGAAGATGAGAGAATAAGAAGAGAGGAAGAAAGAAGAAAAAGATATGAAGAAAGAAAAATGAAAAGAAAATTAGAAGAAGAAGAAAAAAAAAGAAAAGAAGAAGAAGAAGAAAAAAAAAGAAAAGAAGAAGAAGAAAGAAGAATGAGAAGAAGGGAATCAAGAGAAAAAAGAAGAAAAGAAGAAGAAGAAGAAAAAAGAAAAAAAGAAGAAGAAGAAGAAAAAAGAAGAAAAGAAGAAGAAGAAGAAAAAAGAAGAAAAGAAGAAGAAGAAAATAAAAGAAAATTAGAATTAAGAAAAAGAGGAGAAACTCCAGAACAAAAAGCAAGAAGAGAAAGATTAGAAAAATATAATAAAAGAGATTTAGAAAGAAGAGACAGAGAAAATGAAGAGAGAATAAGAAGAAGAAAAGAAGAAAGAGAAAAAAGAGAAAGACAAGAAAAATTAAGAAAAGAAAAAGAAGAAGAAGAAAAAAGAATAAGAATAGAAAGAGAACAAAGATTAAAAGAAGAAAGAGAAAGAATTAAAATGAAAAGAAGAGAAGAAAGATTAAAATTAAAAGAAGAAGAAGAAAAAAGAAGAAAAGAAGAAGAAGAAGAAAGAATTAAAAAAAAAGAAGAAGAAAAAAGAAGAAAAGAAGAAGAAGAAGAAAAACGAAAAAAAGAAGAAGAAGAAAGAATTAAAAAAGAAGAAGAAGAAAAAAAAAGAAAAGAAGAAGAAGAAGAGAGAATAAGAAAAGAAGAAGAAGAAAAAAGAAAAAAATTAGAAGAAGAAGAAAAGAGGAAAAAATTAGAAGAAGAAGAAAAAAGAAGAAAAGAAGAAGAAGAAGAGAGAATAAGAAAAGAAGAAGAAGAGAAAAAAAAGAAAAAAGAAGAAGAAGAAAGAATTAGAAAAGAAGAAGAAGAAAAAAGAAAAAAAGAAGAAGAAGAAGAGAGAATAAGAAAAGAAGAAGAAGAAAAAAAAAAGAAAAAAGAAGAAGAAGAAGAGAAAAAAAAGAAAAAAGAAGAAGAAGAAAGACTTAAAAAAGAAGAAGAAAAAAAGAAAAAATTAGAAGAAGAAGAAAAAAGAAAAAAAGAAGAAAAAAAAAAAGAAAGTCTTAAATTAAAAGAAAAAGAAGATAAAACTCCTTTAAAAAAGAATCAAAATTCAAAAGAAAAACAAAACACACCTCATAGTAAAAATTCAAGCAACGAATTTTCTTCAACTCAAAACAGTTATGAAAAGAATAAAAATGATTCAATAAAAACAAAAGGTAAAGAAATAAAAGAAGAAGATTTAAAAGAAAATTCAAAAAATGAAAATGTAGGAAAAGAACATGAAGAACAAATAAGAAGTATAAAAAGAAGAATAAATAAAATAATATCTCAAATGAAGCTTCCTCAATTTAATGTAGAAGAATATAAAATAAAAGGACAATTAGGAGAAGGTTCATATGGTTCAATATATAAAGTAATAGATTCAAATAAAAAACCATTTGCAATGAAAAAAATAATTGCACATGATTTAGACGAAGTAGAAGATTTTATAACTGAATTTGAAATAGTTTCTTCATGTCATCATCCAAATATAATGAAAATATATAGTCTTTGTGTAAGAATTTTAGACCCTACAACTTTTTCAGTTTATATCTTAATGGAAATTGCTAATTGTGATTGGGATAAAGAAATTAAGTTAAGATCACAAAAAAGATATGCTTATAAAGAAAGTGAATTAATTTTAATAATGAAACAATTAGTTTCTGCTTTAGTTTTTATGCAAAGAGATATGAAAATTGCTCATAGAGATTTAAAACCACAAAATATTTTAGTTTTTAATAATAATTTATATAAAGTTGCTGATTTTGGAGAAGCTAAAGAAGTTAAAATTTCTAAGCAATTAAATACTTTAAGAGGAACTGAATTATATATGAGTCCTATTTTATATGATGGATTAAAATTAGATAAAGATGATGTTACTCATAATCCTTATAAAAGTGATGTTTTTTCTTTAGGTTTTTGCTTTATGTATTCAGCTGCTTTGAATTTTAATATTATTTATGAAGTCAGAGATGTTAATGATATGAATAAATTAGAAAAAATCTTAAATAAACATTTAAGAAATAGATACAGTGAAAAATTTATTAAATGTATTGCGAAAATGCTTGAATTTGATGAAGGAAAAAGAATCGATTTTCTTGCTCTTGATGATTTTATTAAAGAAAATTTTCCTGATGATGAAAAAAAAAATTAGATTTTTTTTACGTTTTTTATTATATATTTTTTAACTTGTTTTTTAGAATTTTATTTGATTTATTGTATTATTTTATGCCGTTAAATAGATTTTTTTTTTTTTGATATTTAAACAATATTTTTTTTTTTATGAACAATAATAAAATAAAAGAAAAAAAAAAATAATTCTTTTATAAAAAAAGAAAAAAATTAAAAAAAAAACAAATTGAGAATGCTTAAATAAAAGAATTAATAGTATATTAAAAATTTTATCCAGATTTAAATAACAAAACAGCAATTTGTCCAAGATAAAAATAAATAAAATGTTTAGTTTCATGAGTAACATAACTTCCAAAATTTCTTCCAACAACACAATGCCAAGTAGGATTATGTTTTCTATCAAATTCTTTTTTAATATAACAAGCAATATCTTTTTCAATATTATAAGAATCAATAGCTTTAGTAGCAACATTAATAGCATCTTGTTGCATATCTTCAGTCATATCAGAATTTTTAATAATTGCTTTTCTTTCTTTATCCATTTTTAATATATAATTATTTTAATAACAAAAATTTAATAAATTAAATATATTATCACTGAAATAATCATAAAAACAATAACGGCGATTAGTAAATAATATATTATATCATAATAATAAGAATTTATTGTTTCAATTGCAACTGCAGCGCTTGTAGCTAATCTTAATTTATTAATTCTTTCATTTATATTTTGAAGATATTTCACTTCTCTCTTTTCCATATTAAAAGTGATTAATGAAGATCTTAAAGCACTATCTCCTAAAATCCAAGTATGAATATCAAACACATCAACCATTATTTGGAAATGACATTGGAAAAAATTTTTAGAATTATAATCAATGACATCATAAAATGAGATATTAAATATATTATTTTCATCAAATTTAATTGAAAAAGAACCAAATTCATTAGGTGAATCACATTTACATATTAATTGATAATTTTGATTTATTTTACAATTATCACTTTTTGAATTTGCATTTAAATGAGTTATTATATGTAAAAAATCAGTTCTTGGAATAATAATATATGAAGTTCCACTATCAAAAATAACATTTGAAGATGATTGAAAATTATATATATTTGTATAATTTGAATCATACATTTCAATTCCACCTTTAATATTACATAACCAATAATTTGAACTTGAAGGAACTGAACATTTATTAAATTTAGTATAACTAAATAAATCTTTAATATAATCATTTTCTAAAATATCTCCAATATATAATCTTGATTTTTGTTTATTATGAGTTAAGAAAAATGAAAAAGAAGGAGATTTAATTTTATTTTGTTTATATAAAGTTTGAATAAAAGAATTTTGATAATTTCCTTCGTTGTTAATACCAACACCCATTACTCCATCAGCGATAGTTCCACTTAAGTTTTTTTCTTCTTTAACAACTAAAAATCTAAAATCATTAGCAGTCATTTCTTGATTATAAATATGATAATTAGAATTATTTGAATTAATTGAAACAGAATCTTGATATAAATATCCACTAACATAACCAATAGCATAAGTAATATTTTTTTGAATATTTAAATTTTTAGAAGTTGATGAAGTTAAAGGATTATATTTTTTAGTATAATTTCTACAATGAGAACAATTTGATGAAGGAACCCATAAAATATTACTTCCTGTATCAAATATTACTGTTGTTTTTTGACGGTTTTCTCCTAAATATAAGGAACCAAAGTATTGAATGTTGTAAAAATTTTTTAAGTCTAAAATCGAAAAATAAGGATTTGTTTGATTTATCTTTTTTAATTCTTTCTCTTTTTTAGGCTTTTCATGCTTCGAAAAATGAGATAAATGACGATTTTTTTCTTCTTCTTCGGGAGTGTCTATTAATTCTATTTGATATTTTGATATTAAGTCCTTTATTGCTTTATCCATTTTTTTAATTTCTTTTCTTTCTGTTTTAAGAGAAAAATAGGCACAATTAAATGTGTTTAGAGATAAAAAGAAAAAGAATAGAAAAGTTAATTGAAATTTCATTATATAATAAAATATTTAAAATATTTTTAAATAACTTATTAAAAATAATGTAATTTAAATCTTTAAAATTTTAAAACAGTTTAATATTGATTTTTTCTTGATAAGTTTATCTTTCTATAAGAAATCATTCATTAAAATTTTTAAATAACAATTATTGATGACGTAAATTTTCATATATTATAGATCATTAAAATTAATATTTTTATATTATAAATCATTAAAATTCAATAATATTTAATAATAAATGAAATACTCTCAAAAATCAATTTTTTATAATGATAATGATGAATTTGAAAAATATCTTCAAGGCAGTTTATTTTCAAGATAAAAAAATAAAAAATTTAGGAATGATATAATTTTATATCATTATATATTAACTTCAATAACTCTAAATTTATTAGAATAAATAGATAAAATATTAAAAGAAAATTGAATAAAAAAAAATACAGAGATACAATAGAATTAGTTATAAAAAGAATGAAACTTAAAATTACAAAATAATTAGAATAATGAAAAGAAGATATCTAAATTATTCTGATGAATCTTTAAATATTTTATTAAAAAATTAACAAAAATTAAATGTTCAAATTAATTTTTATCAACTAAGGTTTAAAAAGATAAATCATTTTTCTAATATTTTTAGAGTTTTTATTATTTTAAATTAATCAACATTGATTTCTCTTTCTGAAAAGGAAATTGTAATTCAAAATATAAATGAAGAAAATATTACAATAAATATACAAAATAAAATTTAACAACATTCTTATGATTTTCCAAAAAAAAAATGATATTTATATTCTTACATATATTACATTCATAATTTAATTAAACCAAAAAAAACAAAATTAATTAAAACATCTCTCTTTATTTTCTTAAAAAATAATTTAAAATATAAATTAATATTTTATTAAAATATAAATGCATTTTCCAATCGACTATGGTGAAAGACAATATACTTATGAAGTAGATTCAAGAAGTTCTAGTTTAGAAAAAAATGATGATATTTATAATTATAGAAATATTGAGAAAATTAATAATGAAAGAATAAATATGTTAAATTTACAATTAAATCAAATTAATTTACCAATAAACAATTCAATTCAATCTACATCAATGACAAGTCCAAATTATTTAAATGAAAATAATACACAAAGTGTCTTAAGAGGAAATAATAATTATCCAAATACACAATATGAAAATTTCTTAGATAATAAATATCAAATAGAATTTCCTAATAATAATTTAAATCAATTTAATGAATTTAATCAAAGTAATTTACCTTATCAAATTAATAATAATCAAATAAGTAAAAATCCAGAAGAAGATTTTAATGAAAAATATGATTATAAACCAAGAGATAGAAGAAGAAATTCAAGTAAAAGTGCAAATATGAGAGAAAATAATAATATAAATAATGAAAATAATGTAAATAATATTCATAGAATAAGAAGCCATTCAATAGGTGATATACCTGATAAATTACAAAATTATAATTTAAAATTAGATGAACAAAATAAAGTTTTATCAGAAAGAAATTTAGATAATAATAATAATCTTTTTAATAATTTAAGAAGAATAAATAATAATTCTACAAATAAAAATAATGAATATTTAAAGAAAAATATTTTATTAGAAACTTTATCAAATCCAGAATATGCAGATCAATTAAATAATATGAAAATAGCAGAAGGACAAATAAATTCAAATGATTATAAAAATGATCCAAGATATTCAAGTAATTCAAATGCTTTAGCAAATATGATTAATAATGATAATTATACAAATAGGAATTATTCACCTCAAGATTTAATGAATTCAAATATAAGAAATATGTTTAATCCAAATGATAATACTAATCAATTTAATGATAATAAATTTAGTCCTTTTTATAATCCTCAAATTAATGATTTATATCAAATTAATAATTCTAATCCTTATCAAAGAAATGTAATGAATCCATTTATTAATAATAATAGACAAATGGATAATATAAATCCATATAATAACCAAATGATTGGAAATAATCCTTATGATTCTTATAATAATTATAATCAAAATCCTTATTCTAATCCAAAATTTAATAATAATACTTTTCTAAATGATCCAAATAATAATTTTAAACAAAAGAATGAATCTAATTTTGACAACTCAAATTATAATAATAATACTAATGAAAATAAAGATGAAGAGGAATATGATCCTGATAATATTTTATCTCAAATTCAATATATAAACCCAGATGATATTAGAAATAGACCTCCAAATGAACAATTAAATTTACTTGCAAATAATAATAAAGTATTATATAATGCATTAAAAAAACTTCAAGAAAAATATAATAAATTAAAAGAAGAATATTTAAAATTATTAAGAGTCCAAGAAAGTGCTAAAGACAATACAAAATTTAAAGATTTATTAATGAAAGATAATGATGATTTAAAAAGAGAAAATAAAAATTATGAAAAAATTATTGAGCCTTGATTATGTAAATGATGTAAATTCTTCTTTAGGAAAAGGAGAGTTGAATTATTAGATTTAAAAAAATCAACCAAAAATATAAAGAAAAAAAATTAGGCGACGAAGAAGATGAAATTAGTGCTCTAATTTATTTCATAAATTAATAAATGTAAAGATAGAGTTGTTAATATTGTAGAAGGAGAATCAAATAAATTAAAAGGAAAAGCTTCTAAAAATAAAGAAAAGAAAAATAATACGATGAAATTCATGACGATATTAATGATAATAATAGGGGTTTCAATAATATAAAAAACCAAAATGAATTTTTAAAAAGTGGAATGATAATTTAAAACAAAATAAAAGAAATAAATCCAAATTTAAAAAATTCATTTCATAAAAATGATAAAAATTATGAAGATTCAGAAGATAATAATGATAATAATAAAGAAAGTAAATTAAATAAAAAGAAAAAAAGAAAAAAGATTTTTATTACTGGAAAAAAATAACAAGAGGAAAAATAATGTATAATTCTTCATTTTGGTCAACATCAAAAGAAATTAAAACAGCAGTAAATTTTTTGTCTAATTCATCTAACAATAATGCTTTAATCACAATTTATACTGAAGGAAATAATATTGATGTAGATTCAGAAAATTTTTCTAATTTTAAGGAAGAAAAAGAAGTTTTATTTATTCCTTTTACTCCTTTTAAGGTAATAGAAAAAAAAAAAAAAAATTTTAAAGGGAAATCTATAAACGTGATTAATCTTCAACAAGATATCAATTCACCTCCTAAATGCAAATTTGAGAATATGATTGCGATAAATAGCTATGGAGATTTATTTATAAATGAATGTAAAAAAATATATGATTAAAATTATTTTAATAATACCAAGTTAAATAATTATTTATTATATTTACTTCAGTTACTAATATTTTTGAAATTTTTTATTAAAAATGTTTTATATGATTTAAATCCTAAAGAAATTCTTCTTTATTTCTTCTTTTTTTATTCCAACACTTTTTCAAATATTTAAGCCATTTATTTTTTAATTCAATTTTTTGTTATTTTTTTGGATCAATAATTATTTATAATTCTGATTTTATAGTTTCTATATATTATTTTATAAATTAATATTTAATTACTATAAATATTATTGATTTTTAATAAAATAAAAATAAATTAAAGAAATAATAATTCCAAAAAAATCTAAAGCCAATTAAAAGAATATCAAGAAACATCCATTTTAGAATAAATTCAAATCCAATAGAATTATCTCATATATATCAATTAATCAATTCTTTAAGTACAAATATGGGAAAAAATTCAATAATATTTAAATCAATAAAAAGTTATGTGAATATAAAATTAAACAATGATAATAAAGAAGAAAAAAATTTATATCAAATTATCTTTATCAATCACCAAATTCAAATTATGAAAATTTTATTACAAGATCAAACAGAAATTTTTATTATCAACAAAAAAATGAAATTTCTCGTTTTTTAAATCAAACTGAAAAAAGCACAACTATTGATATAAAAGAAGAAAATTTAAAACATATTTTTACTGATAATAATATAAAAATCCAATTGATTCTCTTTGTTCTTTACTGAGAAATAAAATATTAAAAAATTATAATTTGAAAATTTTAAATGTTTATTCTAAAGGAATTGAAAGATATTCAACTGAAGGAAATTTAAAAAAGATGAAACAAAAAATTAAGATTAATTGTACCTAAAACATTAGAAAAAGACAATAATAATTTATTCCAAGTTAAAAAAAACCAAAAATAAAATAAGAAAACCTTTAAAGATAACTCATTAAATAACAATAATAATGAAAATGAAAACAATGAAAAAAAGGAAAAAATTAAAAATAAAAAAGAAAAAAAAAGATGAACATAAAAAAATAATAGCAATCCCTAATACAACATTTCAAAAAGATTCCTTATTTTTATTATGTAAACTAATATATGAAAATACATATTTTCCAGAGAGCAGAGGACAATTTTCAATGGATGTAGAAGTAAATTCAAATATATTTATTTGGTGGAATGAAATATGAAAAATCCAAATTTATGGAAATTAAATCCAAATGAAATTAAATGGAATAAATTAAAATCAACAAATTATACACAACCACGTCTTGGACACAGTGGTACAATATCAAAATAAATATATAATATGGAAGATATTATAATTAAAATATTTTCATATCTTTAGATATATATAATATAATAATATTTGGTTTTCACCTTATGAAAGACCTTTTTTTTAATTAAGAAGAAATCAAACATGTTTAATCCAAATGATAATATTAATCAATTTAATAATAAATTTAGTCCTTTTTATAATCCTCAAATTAATATATCAAATTAATACTACTAATCCATATCAAAGAAATATAATAAATCAATTTATTAATAATAATTGGCAAATGAATAACAGTATAATAACCAAATGATTGGAAATAATGATTCTTTTAATAATTATAATCAAAATCCAGAAAATGATTCTAGTCCAAAATTTAATAATAACAATAATAATTTATTAAACGATTAACTCAAGGAAAAATCCAAATAATAATTTTAAAAAAAAAATGAATCTAATTTTGACAATTCAAATTGTTGATGAAAATAAAGATGAGTATGATGCAGATAATATTTTATCTCAAATTGAATATAGATGATATTAGAATAGACCTCCAAATGAACAATTAAATTCAATTGCAAATAATAATAAAGTATTATATAATGTATTAAAAAATCTTCAAGAAAAATATAACAATTTAAAAGAAGAATATTTAAAATTATTAAAAGTTCGAAGAAAGATCTAAAGATAATACAAAATTAAAAGATTCATCAATGAATTATGTTAATGATGTAAATTCTTCTTTAGGAAAAGGAGAGCTTGTTAGATTTAAAGAAATTAGCCAAAAAATATAAAGAAAAAAAATTAGGTGATGAAGAAGAGGAAATTAGTTCTTTAATTTATTTCATAAATTAATAAATGTAAATGTAGAGTTGTTAATATTGTAGAAGGAGAATCAAATAAATTAAAAGGAAAAGCTTCCAAAAACAAAGAAACGAAAAGAAAAATAATAACTTTCTCATATGAAATTCATGACGATATTAATGATATTAATAATGATTTCAATAATATAAAAATCCAAAATGAAATTTTAAAAATTGGAATGATAATTTAAAACAAAATAAAAAAAATAAATCCAAATTTAAAAAATTCATTTCATAAAAATGATAAAAATTATGAAGATTCAGATGATAATAATGATAATAATAAAATTAGATAAAAAGAAAAAAAGAAAAAAGATTTTTATTATTGGAAAAAAAATAAATTTCAAGAGGAAAAACTTGAAGAATAAAAAAAGATAAATAATAACATCACCAAAAATTTAATTAATATTCATATTATTATATTTTTATTAAATTAATAAATATCTATTAATAATTA
>JAJJLU010003774.1:0-31991 GCA_023807065.1 Isotricha intestinalis
AAGAGTAAAAGTAATATTATGAGAACTTTTAGTACTATAACATCTTTTATCAAAACTTACTTTAATTGTATGTAAAATCACATTTTTATAATAATTAATTGGATAATCAATTCCATATTCAATAGATGATACTAAACAAGTATAAATTTGTTTTCTTTTAGAACAATTTGGTTTAATTTCTTTTCCATCTCTTATTAAATGTATATTTTTAAATGAATTAACTGTAAATGAAACTTTATCATAATCTTTAAATGAAAATAAATAATTTGGTGATACTGATTTCAATCTATTGAATTTATATTGATTTGTATCACTTTTTTCAATTTCAAAAATATTTCCATCAAATAAAGTTATTGAACTCATATATATATTATCACTCAATGTAATTTCTCCAATATCAACATAAGCTACATTATCTTTTTCATAAACTATTTGTCCTCCATTAAATTCAACTTTATTATCTTTTTTATCAACTTCACTAAATGCAACATTTGTTATATTCATTACTCCAAATTTATCATTAAGAGTATTAATATAAAATCTTGCTTTTCCATTTTTTGCTGTTGTTGATGAAATTGTATATGAAAATCCTTCTAAAGTTGAAATACTTTTAATTAAATATTTATTATCAAAATAAAGATAATAAAGTTTTTCTACTTTCATTTTAGTTTTAAATTCACAAATTAAATTATTATTTTGATTATAATAAATACATTCTTTTGATTCTGTTTCATTAATAGATATTTTATTTGTAATATCACAAAAAGTAGTTAGATTTATTATTATTTTGAAATTATAATATATTGCACTATTTATTTCTAAATTTGATAATGTAATTGGTTTTTGAAATAGTATAACAGGTTCATCATCAATTAAATCTTTTCTTATTAATTGTAACATATAATGATCATTAGTTAAATTTTGATTAACATATATATTTGAAATATCATTAACTTTTGCAATTTCATATGTTTTTTTATTTTTAATAGAATATAATCCAAAATATAATTCATTTGATGTTAAATCATATGAATCTTGATTAAATTGATAAGAAAAATCAAAACATTTTAAATTTGAATAAGATGAATCAAAAGGACATAAATTTATTTGACATTCATCAAAATCCTCTATTAAATCATATATATTTTGGAAAAAATAAACATTTCCAATTAATATTTCATAATTGGAAATATAATAGTCATAATCATAATAAAAAAAATAAGAATTTGTGCATTCATAAGGTTCAATATGTCCTGAAATATCATATAAATCATATAAATTGTAATTATCACTTCCAGATACTACAACAAAAGGATAATTATCATAATCAAATTTATAAAAATGATGATTTAATATTATATCATTTTCGTTGTTTCTTTCTTCATATATTTCAAGTGTATAAATTAAAGGTTCTTCAATATTTTTTTCATAAATTTTAAAAGTATAATTTCCTATTCTTGTAAAATTTATAATATTTGTTGTATTAATTATTAAAAAATTGGGACTACCATCATTATCATATATCCAATAATTATTTTTATCAATTTCTTTATTGTCATAAATAATTTTATATATTCTATCTAAATTTATCATTGAATTGAATTTTATTCCAATATTTGTTTCTGTTTTTTTTGATTGAACAATTCTTTGTTTCTTTTCATATAAAGATAATTTATCTCCTATTAATATTGTGATAGAACTTATAAAATCAGAATCTTCATTAAATATAGTTTTAATGTTATATTCACCATATAATTGGTTAATTAATTGTTCAGGTAAATTAAAGAATATTTGATTATTTTTATAAATAATTTTATTAAAAGTATATTCATTGTTTTCTTCCTTAATTAAAGAAATTTTAATAGGTTTATTATTTTCATTAAAATTATTAATATAAGTTAAAGTAATAATAGTATCTGATGCAAAATTTGATATAACTCTGGGTGTAATATTAGTTATTCTATTTTTATTTGAAATTGTATTAATCCCAAGATTAATTGTATTCCCACATAAATCATTATATTGAATATAATAATTTCCTTCAATAAAATTATTTAAATTTCCTGAACATTTAATTATTGAATATGATTTTTGACATTTTAAAGTAACTTTGACTTTTTCAATACTTGTCATTGGTCTTAAATAAAAATCAATAGAATTTATTGATATTTCATCATTTGATGTAATAATAATATTTATTCCATTTGTAGTAGGAATTAAATCACTAATAAAAGCAATATTAAATGGAGGATAATAATTAAATGAATATATTTTTATTTTATTTGAATTCATTAGAAGAAAAATTTCATTTAAACCTATCTTTACATTTGATGAATTGATAATATTTGAAGATAATTTTTCATCATTTAAATATATATCTACTATACTATTTAAATCTCCTAAATTAAGGGTATATGATGGATTTATGTTATTTACACATTTTTCAATATTCAAATCATAATAAATATATGTATATTGTTTTTTTGTTTCATTAAATTCATTATAAGTAATTGAAATTTCTTTAGTTTTTCCAGGATAATTAAATTCACAATTAATTGTTTTTGAATTTACTTTCCAACATGATTCTTCTTCATTAAGTACTTTTAATTCATTATCAATATATAATCTTGAAATAAATCCATTGAATTGATCTTCTGAAAGAGAATTATTAAATTTAAATGTGATATTTTTTTTCTCATTTGTGGGAATTTGATAATTTGTTTCTAAGTCAAAATAAATTGGTCCATCTTTTACAAGAATTTTATTTATTTGTGCAGTCAAATAACTGTTATCACCTGGACTAAATTCTTGATTTTTCAATTCCTCTAAAATATATGTATCTTTCGAAGGAAGAGAAAATTGCAAATAATTATCTCTAACTATTATCTGATCAATGCTTGAAATTTGTGATAAACTATTATTTAAATTAATTAAGTAAGGTGAATTTTCAAAATAATAATCATTTGATTTAATAATAACATTATTTTCACCTGAAATAGGATAAATTATAAATGAAGATTCATTTAAATATTTAGATAAAAAAATAGTATCAATTTTAGAATCACCTAAATAAACTTTATATCTACCTGCTCTTTTATTATTTATAATTTCATCTGGAATAGAAACTGAAATTGAATTTGATGATTCAATTTGATTAAATTTTAAATTATACTTTAAATTGTTTTCATCTTTAATTGATAAATTAGTAATATTTTGTTGAGTATTCTCAATAGTTATAAAATGATTATCTATATAATATACTTTTTTAAATTTTAAATCAGAAAGATGAACAGTTTGAGTGTATAATATATTTTTAAAAGTGTTTTCTTGAATTATAAATGTATAATCTCCTTTACTTAAAGAGATTAAATTAGTTAAATAATAATAATAATCACCATTTACCTTTGATAAATTTACTATAATATTAAAATAATCATCTTCATTAAAAGTTGTTCTATAATTGGTAATAAAAATATTAACAGAAAGAGGGTTTTTTGGTTTAAAATAAATTGAATAATCCATTGTTTTTAAAATTGTATTTGGTAAAGGGGAAAATGAAGCAAAATCATTTATTGATTTTCTTACTATGAATTTTTCATCAGTATGTATATCATAAATATTGCTATTATTTGTATAAGAATAAAAAAATAAATATGTTCCACTTTCAAAGTTTTTTAAATTAAGTAAATAATTAGAATTCCCAAGAGAATATTCAGATTTATATGATTTTAATAACTTATTATTATCTTCATTTGCATAATAAATATATTTAATACGTTTATAATTATCATTACTAATTTCTAGGAATGAGTCTTTATCATAATTTATATTTTTAAAATAATATTTTCTTGTTAAAGAAAAAGAATAATTCATTTTTGCTTTATTATATTTTTTTTTTATATATTCCCCTTTGAAATCATATAATATAATATAATAATTTTTTTCAAAATCAATATCAAATTTAACTATTAAGTAATTTGTAAATTTATCAAAAGTAGAACTAATAATAGATAAGTCACTATCTTTTACAATAACTTTAGAAATAGTACTTAAAGCAAAATTATTGGATTCAATTTTTAAATCACCATTATCATATTTTAAATCCAAATCTGCTTTTTCAATTGAAACACTAATAAAAAAATTATTAATGTAATTATTATTATAATAAAGATTATATAAACCATATTCTAATGATGCATTTGGTTTACAATAATATTGTCTATTTATTGAATTATTCTCACAATTTAAAGTAAATGCCTTATTGTTTTTATTATTTCTAATAGTTAAGTTATCTAATAAACAAATTGAAGTAATACTTATTATATCAAGAGAATATGTTACACGAGGAACTTTTATGTCAGTGAAAAATATTGTATTTTCATAAAAAGGTGGATCACTGTTATACTTTGATTTAAATTTAATTGTGACAAATCCCTCACGATCAGAATAAAAATAAATCTGTGATGAAATCCATTCACTTTGAGAATCATAATTATGAAAAATATTATCAGTGCATGATTGACAATAAAATGTAGAATAATAATATTTATCAATTTTATAATAAATCTCATAAGGGTCAGAAAATTGACATGTATAATAATCAAAATAAAAATTTTCAGTATAATAAAAACATGTTTTATAAGATTTAGAACAAGATATAAAGTCATTAATATCATTTTTTACTTCTACTTTTCTTATTTCAGTTAAACTACCTTTATTCTTTTCTAAGAAATAAATATAATAATTTCCTGGTTGGTTAGTTGAATAATAAAATCTTCTATTATATAAATCAATTTTTATTGGTTTAACTAATTCATCATTAACAAAAACTTGAAGAGGAAAAGTTAAAGTAGATGAATGTACATCAAAATAAAAATTAATATATTTATTATTTCCTGGTAAAACAAAATGGTTTCCAGATAAATATGATAAAAAATAATTATAAATATTATTATTTGAATAATTATTATCTCTTATTTCATAATCCATTCTATGAGTATCATACATTCCTTCATAATATAAATAATTATATTTCTCGGGGTAATCACAATTTAAAATAAAATTATCATTTTGTAAAATGCAATTTCCCCTTGATTCTCCATTACTTAAATAAAATCTATTTCTTACTTCATCTGCTCCACTTTTTATTGGTTCTGAAAATCTTATTGTTAAAGAATTGGGAATTTCATTTTTATTTATTTTATGAATTCTTTGAATTAATGGTGGTAATTTTACATCTGAATAATATGTTGGAAATGAAAAAATAAGATTGTTATCATAATAAATTTCTACGATTTCATTAAAAATAATCTCATTTCCTGGAATAATATAATTTTTAAAAGTATAATCAAAAGGATTGTTATCTATATTTAAATTTTTATTTTCATTAATATATTTATTATTATATTTAACACTTATAGTTTTATTTTCATCAATTGGAATATAAAAATCAAGTATAATATCTTGTAATTGAAATTCTCCAAAAAGTTCTTGTTTTTCATTTTGAAATTCAAATCTAATAACTTTTAATTTTCCAGGAGAAGTTTCTCCTCTTATTCCAGTAATAATATTTCCAGGTTTAGTATCTAAAGAAAATATAGGTTTATCATCAATAAAATCAAAACATTTTATAGCCCTACATCCATTATGAGAAAAATCATATATATTAATTCCTTCAGGAACGATTAAATTTGTTGTTCTTTTTTCTTCAGGAATAGGATAATATGTATTTCCTATTACAATATAATCAGGTTCAAAATAAACAGGAGATAAAATATTATTATATATTTGAGATTCTTTTTCATTAAAATAATATTCATATTCTCTAGCATTATCTTCATTTTCGAATTCATATAATTTTCTTCTAATTTTAATTGCAGAAATATTAAATCCAGGTTGATTATTAATTTCAGTTTCTAAAATATTATTTGATAAAATTAAATTGGTTTGATTATAAGAAATTGTACCAAATAAATCCCATATTTTATAATATAATATTGGTTCAATTGATTCCATATAAAAATCTTCATTTGGATTTGAAATTGAAAATATATTATTATTTAATGAAGTTTCAAATTTTGTTTTTTTAATTGAATTTGAAGAAAAAATATGACCTATTTCAATATTATTTAATTTTATTATAATATTCCCATAATCTAAATTATTACTTTGAGATTCATCAAAGAAACATAAATAAATATCATTAGATACATTTTTTGATGTTTTATTACAATTAATTGTGAAATCATTTAAGGTTAATTTATCTAATTTTAAATCACAAGAAGCATTAAAAAATCTTATTTTATTTAATGAAGGATAAAAATATTCATCAACTTTTGATACAGAAAACTTATGAATATTTTCAATATCATTATTTTCATTTTGAGAAATAAATACTTCATAATTTGATATATTTAATTCTTCATTAATTGTATATATATTCTTATTTCTATGAAGTATATATTGAGATTGAGGAGAATTAAGATCTTTAATAATAACATTAAATTCAGTATAATTAATTTTAATGTTTTCCTTTGAATTTAAGATATAATTAAAATGTTCTTTATTAATTAAACAATTTGTATTTCTTGTTTTTGTAATAATAAATACATCTTTTAAAGAAGAAGCAATTTGAATAATATTATTTGTATCTTCACTTTTATTTTGATAAATATAAAAAAATTTATAAATCCCATAATTTGATAAATTACAAATAAATGAATTTGTTTCAAATGAACAATCATTTTTTTCATTTGTTTTTTGATTGATATAAAAAAGTGTAATATTATCTTCACTTGTTGCATTAGTTTCAATTTCTATTTCTAATTGATTATTTTCACCAATATTTTTTTTAATATAGACTTGTGTTGAGCAATTAAATTCAAAAATTTTATTTCCATTGGTTTCTTTATCATTGTTTTGATTTGATATTATACAAAACAATTGAAAGGTTAAAAAAAGAAAAAATTTTTTCATTTATTGATTTTATAATATTTTTATTAACGTTTAAGAATATTATGAGTATCTTTATTAAAAAATAAATAAAGGTATTCACCTTTTTTTTTAAATATTTATTTTTTTTTAAATTATTTTTTTATTTTGGTTTTTATTTTTTGATTTATCTAAATTTTTATTTTAAATTAATGTTTATAATATATATAATATTTTAATTTTTTGAATGACTGAATGATTAGATAATTCTCCTTTGTTAAATTTCAAATTTAATTAATTGTTAAAATGAAAAAATAAATAAAAAAATCTCTTAAATTATATTGATAAGTTTTCAATTTAAAAAATGATAGATTTATTAGATTTATTAACCTATATTATCATATAGGTATTAATTTAAGTATAAATTTAAATAATATTTATGTAATTAGATTATATAATAAATTTATCATTTAATATTTTATTATATTAAGTTGATTATTAGTATAATAATGTTAAAATTAAACAAAAATTTTATCATCAATTTTTTAAAATTCATATTTTGAAAAATAAAAAGAACATATATATTTAAATCAATTTAATAAAGTTTTTTATTTTCATTAAATAATAATATAAATATATAAATAACTATGTTTTACTTTAATAATACTAAAAATAATAATATATATAAATATTTATAAACTAATTTACCAATTTTAGTCTATTACATATATAAAATAATATGATAAAAATAACAAGAAACCTAAGAATAATAAATGCTAATATTATTTAAAATAAAAAATAATACTTTAATTGTTTTCATATGTTAAATTTTTGGCTAATTCAAAAAATTCATTTTTAAAATTATTATTATCATTATTTATATCAAATTCACTTTTACATTCTCTTTCATTTTCATCAGTACTTTCTTCTTCTTCTTCTTCATAATTTTCTTCTTCTTTTTTTTCTATTTTTTTTTCTTCAAGATAATTTTTTAATAAATTTAACATAAATTTTTTCTTTTTTTCTACTTTATTCATTTGTTCTAAAGTAACATTTTCATTAAATTTATGAGTTATTGAAACAAAAGATGAATTTTCACTTAAGGAAATTATTGTAAAAATAATTTCTTGACTTGAAAAAAAATTATCCAAAGGATAAATATGAAATTCAGATTTTTTTTTTAATTTATTATGTTTTATTTTTCCGATTTTCATTGATATTTTTTTTTGAACATATTCAACAAAAATTTCAATAATATTTCCTTCTTTAAATTCAAGTTTATTATATTCAGGAATTGTAATATGATGAAATTTTTTCATTAATTCTAAATTTAAAATAAAATCCCAAATTTTTTCTTTAGAATTATTTATAATAATAGATTCATATTGATATAAAAATTGATTATTTTTTTTTAATAAATTTTCAAGAGCATCAATATATTCAATACATAATTTTTTACATCCTCGAATAATTTTATTTAAATTATTATTTTTCTTAAATCTTACATTTTTTAAATTTATTATAATTGTAAATAAAGTTGTATTATCAATAGTATTAGTTTTAAATAAAAAAATAACTTGAATATCAAAAGGTAATTCTATATTATTTATTAAAAAAATTAATCCTTTTGAAAAATTTAATTCTGAATATTCATCAATTTGATAATTTAAAGGAGAAAAAATAGGATAATTTGTTAATGAAGTTTTTATTGAAGTTTGATTAGTTATTTTTTCAAAATTATTTAGAGTTATTATATTATATATTCTATCTATGTTTTCTGATAAAATATATGATGCTTCGTATTTTTTTGGAAATTTTATTTTTTTTATTTTTTCTTTTTCTACATCTTCAACCATTAAATTTATATTTTTTTATTATTTTAGGATTATATAATCTCATTTTTTTTAACGTTTTTTTCAATAGAATATTTTTAAATTATAGTTAATGATTGTTAATTTAATAATATTTTTTTTAATTTTGGAAACAAATATTTTTTTCTTTTGTTTAAACGTATTTTTATTTTTCTTAAAAATATCAAAAAATGATATAAACAATTTATATGAAATATTTTTATGATAAAAAATATTTTATAAAATAATTATTGAAATATAAATTTATAATAAAATTATTTTCTTTTTTTTTTTTAATTGTTATTTTCATTTTATTCTTCACTTTAACTATTTTCTTTAATATTATGTTTTATTTAGGAATATCATTTTATAAAAAAAGAACTAACTATTTTTTATATTTACATAAAATATTTTTATAATTTTCTTTAAACAAAAAAAAACTTATTTTTTGAAAGAGTTAATGATTTAATATTAGCAAAATCCAAATAGTTTGATTTATTAATGAGTAATAATAAAAATATTAAACAATTATTTAATCAAATAAAAGAAAATTAATATTATATTGTTTCAAGATTTTCTCAGTCCATAATTTTTAAGTTCAATATTTTATAAATTTTGATATCAGAAAAAGAAAAGATTTATTATATTATTTTTATGATAAAAAATGTTTTATGTTTAATAATCTTTATTTTAACAGAAAAATATAAATAATGAATAATATTTAACTTAACTTTATGAATGAAAAAACGAACAAAAAAAGAATAAAAATTAAAAATCCCAAAATAAATAAAAATATTGTAAATTTATTATATATATCATGAGCCTTTACTCTTAAAAAATCAATTATCTTTTCAAAGAACTTTATAGATTTCATAGTAATTAAAATCTGATAGAAATAATAAAAATCTTTTAATTAAATTTATTTGGAAATTTTACTTTATATAGGTTAAAATGTTTAAAAAATATTTAATTCATTTTAAATACGACGAAAAAAATATAAATTCAAGTTTTGTTAATTATTTAATTTGAGAATACTGAATGCTAATTAATTAAAACAATTTTTTTTATTTTTATTTATTTGTAAGATGAATTTATGCTTATATTTTTTTCTTTTTATTTTTGTTCCTTTATAATGTTAAAATTATTTTTTTATTATTTCTTTTAGAATTTATTTTTGAATTCAATATTATCAAGAAATTTAATTATATAATTTCTATTTGAGAAAATATTTTTTTTTTATAAGGAAATTTTGAAAATGAAAATAAAATTTCTTTACTTATTAAATTCCCATATTTATTATTTTTTTTTCATTCATTTTTAAAAAATAAATTTGAGATAAATTTTTTTTCAATTTTGAAACAAATAATTCAATCTATTCTTATTGAATAATCTTTTTCCTTAATACATTGGAATTTATATAATAATAAAACTCTTTGAATAAAAAATAAAAGTATAAAAAATAAAATTTAGATAAATAATAAATAAAAGTAAAATTTCTTAAATAAAATAATATAAAAAATAATTAAAAAATATATAAATAATTAATGGAAAATAAATTGGTCAAAGAAAATAATAATGAGAATGATAATAATAATAATGAAAATAAAAAAGAAGAAGTTCATTATTATTGTAGAAGGTCAAATCCTCCTTTATACGATTCTTCAGATGATGAATTATATGGAATAACAAAAGTAGAAAAAAAAAAGAAAACTAAAGGAAAAAACAATAAAGTTCAAAAATTTAAGAATGGAGATATAAGGCAATATATTAAAATCATTAAAAAAAATAATACTTAATTTTATTTATATAGAAAAATAATATTTATTTTAAAAACAATAATAAAAATATTTCTAATTAAATCAAAGTGAAATACATAAATAATATTTTCAAATAAAAAAACAAGATTCAAAAAAAAAGAAAATTTTTAAAAAAATTTAAATTTATATGTCTATTTATTCTTTAGGATTTTTTTAAATATGTTTTTCAATCAATTAATAACTTTTTTTCTTTTAATTCTTTATGAAAATTTAATGTTTTCATTTTTAATTTATTAAAAATTTCTTTTTCATTATATCGTGAAAAAAGGAAAAATTTTAAAGTAAATTGAAATAATAAAATATCTAAACTCCAAACATAAATTTTAAAGAAGAAAAAAATTTTTTTTTTATTATTATTTAAATTATTTTTTCATATCTTTCTTTTTAAAAAATAATTATATAAAATAATAAATCCAAATAATAATAATTACTATTTATGAATAATATATTTTAAAAAAGTAATTATTAAATTTTAACATTATATATGATCTTTAAATATAACATAGGGAGAAAAATTTAAAAGTATCAAAATTTTAAATGAGCTTTAATCATTTGAAAATTAGAAATTTATTATTATTATTTTCATTATAATTATTGTCAACATAAATATTTTCACTTTATTATTTACATATAATTAAATTTATTATTTTTAATTGAAATATTAATAATATTTGTTTTCTAAATCACTTAAATTAATTTATAAATATTAAATATTTTATCTTTAACAGTTTCTTTTTCGAAAAAATTAAATTTTCATTTCAAATATTTATATTATTTCATTAATTTTGAAAGGAGTTCATTAAAAAATATGATAATCATTATATTAAATATATTGAGATAGAAAGTAATTTATTAATAATGTATATATGAAATAAATTATTTATTATCATATATTTTTTCTTAATGAGAGAAAGAGAAATTAAAAAAATTAAAGAAGAAAATAATATATATAAAAAATATTCTGATGGTGAAATTGAAGAATTAAAATTAGAATTTGACAATTATATTTCTTTAATAAATAGTATTGGTTTAGATTTAGAAAGTTTAAATAGAAAAAAGACTAAAATAAAATATAAGAAAAAAATAATATTAAAAGAAAGAGGTAAAACTTCAAATAAATCAAGTTCATCAGAAAATGAATAAAAAATATTTAAATAAGAATTTAAAATATAATTTAAAAGAAAATATAATAAAAGAATATACTTTTATTATTTAACCATAATTATATTAATTATTATTTATTATATTTTTCAATAACAATAATTTATTTAAAATATTTTTTCAAAATGATATTTGATATTAACCAAAATATTCGAACAAGCAATATGATATCAAATTTAAAAAATAAATATACAAAAAGAATTTCTTTTGTAAATATACCTTTTAATACAACAATAAAAATCCTAAATGAAAATAATAAAAGTCAAAAAATAAATCAAAATAAATTTTTTTTTCGAAATATTCAAAATCATATTTTACAAAAATATAATATTACAAAAAAGGAAATAAATAAATTTAAAATAAATAAAATTTTAACATTTAAAAATTGTCATTTAGTTTCTAAATTTAAAGATTGTTTAATAAGTGATTTTATTGAAGAATTTTTAAGAAGATTTTATAAAATAAAAGAAAGTAAAGAAAGAATTCCAAAATTTTCAGAATATTATAAAAATTATTTATTATTTTTTTGTAAACCAAAATTTAGTGATTTTTTTGCAAATAAAAAAATAGAATTTTATTTTGAAAGAAAAGGACAAATTTATTACATTCAAAATTATAAAAATAAAAAAAGAGAAATCAAAAAAGAAAAAAATTTAATTGAAAATACAATTTTAGATTCTGTTGCTAGAGAAAATATAGAAAATATTTCTCAAGATAATATTTATAATATAAGTACAAGTGGAGATAATACTATTTATTTATCAAATGATTCTACTTTTTTAATTAATGGAAATAAATTTTTTAATGATGAAAATTCTTTTAGTTCTATTTTACATTGTTTTAATAATAAAAATAATATTAATGATAATAAAATAGAAAAAATCAATAAATTTAATTTTAGTAATTCTACTTTAGAAATTATTAAAAAAACAATAGAAAAAAAAAGTGATGAAATTAATAAAAATAAAGAAATTAAAACTCAAAATTTTAATGAGAAAAATTCTTTTAAGAATCAAATTATAATTAAAAATCAAAATTTAACTAATATAAATAATAAAAAAATAAAAGAAACTTCAAATAATAAAGTTAATAATAATATAAATTTTAATAATAATATTTCAAGAAATAATATAACTCATTCAATATATAATAATAAACATAGTATTTTAAATTATAAATATTATCTGACTTTAGATTCAATGAGTTCTTCTTCAAATTTAAATAATATTGATAATATAAAAAATAATACTTTAAAAATAAAAAGCAATTTAAATAAAAAAAATATAGATATTGATTTAAAAGACTTTATTAAATTTACAATTCAATCTAATGATAATAATAATAATAATAATAATAATAATAAAAATAATAATAAAAATAATAATAATTTAAATAATAATAAAACTGTAAATTATATTAATAATTGTAATATAAAACATTTACATACTTTTTCTTCTCCTTTAATTAAAAATTTTAATATGAATATTGCAAATCATAATTTAAATTCTTCAAAAAAAAATAATATTATTAATTCAAGAAATAATATTTTAAAAAAATTAACAAATGATATGAATTTAAATAAAAATTCAAATTCAAATTTTGCTTTAACAATAACAAATGATTTTAATACTTTAAAAAATAAAAAATATATTTCATTATTAAATGAAACTGAAAAATCAAAAAAGAAAAATCAAAAAATTTCTAAAACTAAAAGTATAAAAAAAGTTGATAAATGTTTTTCTCCTCAAGTAAAAAATAATAAAAATAATTGTTTTATTTCTCAGAAGAATATAAAAAATAATATTTATGAAAAAAATATTAATTCAAATTATAAAAGTAAACTTTCTTTTCCAATTACTCAAAATTAATTTGTTTTTGTAAATTGATTATAAATTTATTTATTTATGAAATTTGTTGAAATGATATGTTGAATAAATAAATTTAATTTTTTAAAAAACTAAAATATTTATTTATTCTAAATAATATAGATTAATTCTATAATAAATTTAAAAGTATAAATATCTATTAAACAATATTAAAATATAAAAAAAAGATAAAAAATATTGAAATTTGATTTTAGTTTATATATATTTATTTTCACTTTTTTACAAATGAAAATATTACAAAAACTTATTATAACTTATATATCATTTATTGTATCTCCTAAACATTCTTTAATATATTTTTCATTGTGATTAACACATGAATGATTTTTTTTCTTTCTTCTTGAATTTTTTTCATTTTTTGAATTATTTTCAAAGTAATTATTATTTTTTTCTAAATAATTATTATTTCTATAAGCAAAAGAATTAGCATTTTCATCATCAAATAATTCATTATTTCCTAATTTTTTACAAATATTTAAATTTATTTTAAAATCTTTTTCAATATTAAAAGTCAAATTTTTCACTTTTTTTCTATTTTTTATTTTTTTTTCAATATTATTTTTATTATTATTATTATTATCAATATTATTATTTTCTTGTTTAAATTTTTCTAAAATAACTTTTGTATTAATTATATCATTTGTGATTTTTCTTAATTTTAATAAATTTACTTTTATAGAATCTTTAATATTTTCAAATAAAATTTTTTTAGAAATTTCGGGTTCAATGTATTTAAGTTTTTTTTGTGAACATAAAACTTTTTTATTTTTCAAAAAATGTAAATATTTTAAATCTTTTTCTCTTTCTTTTTCATTTAATTCATCTAAAGGAAAAAAAGTTAAACTCTTTCTTTTATATTTTGTTGCTGAAAAATCATAAACTTTATTAAATATTACAAATTTTTTTTTAATATTTACTTCAAAATTTTCATTCGATTTATTATATAAATCTATTAATTTTTTTGAATTGATTCTTATTTGAAATTCCCTTTTAAAATTCATTATTATTTCTTTATTTATATATGAAAGTAATATACTTCTTGTTTTATTAGAAATATTATTTTTTATCATTTTTATTTTTTAATTATAATATTAAATAAATATATTTAACTTTAGTAATTGAAATTAATATTTTTTAAAAATTTTATTTTATTTATTTTTAGTCTATATTTACTTTTTCCAAATTAAATTTGTTTTTAAATTTATTTTTAAAAGACTGAGATTTATATTATAATTTAATAATAATTACTTTGATAAAATTCATTTTTTCAATAATAAGTTAATTTAAATTGTAATTATATTAATGAGTCAATTGTAAAAAACAGTCGCAACAAAATATTTAATATTTAAATTTTCTATATATACTTTATAAATTTTGAAAAAAAAATCAGAAAACTAAAATATGAATTCAAAATTTAAAAATTAATTAATTAAATTATTATATCATCAAATAAAAATTGTTAATGAAAAGTTTTAATATTTTATTTGCTCAAAATATAAATATATAATAAAAATTTATAAATGATATTTATGGATCTTAATTATAGAAAATAAAAATTTTCAAAAAAAAAAAATTAAAAACTCATGATAAAAAAAAATTTTAAAAATACTTTTTTTTATCATTTTTGTTACTATCAAATAATCAATTAATACATTTCAACATCTTTAATAATTTATCTAAATTTTTATTAATAGTTTCAATTTTATCAATAATTTTAATTTTAATAATTAAAAAATAGATAATTTCCAAAAGAATATTTCCTATTAAAAATCCTAACAAAACTAAAAAATGAGAATAAGTTTTTTTATCTAAATAATCAAAATAATAATTTCCTAAAAAGACTTTAAAAGGTCTATATAATTCTAAAGATTTAATAATAACAGAATAAAGATCAGAAGGAATATAATTAGGAATATAATTAGTATTATTATAATTAATAACTAATAATTTCATCATAGCATAAGTTAAATCATCTAAAAAATATTTTTCTCTTTTATATTTTAAAGAAGGAACAGTATTACAATAATTAATTAAAATTTCTTCATAATTTAATTCAGTATGTTCTTTAAATATTGTAGAAAATCTTTCATCATTTATTTCTTCAAATAAAGTAGAACAATCCATTGAAAGAATATTTCTTGAATGTGAAAGTTCTTTTTCAAATTCTTTTAAACTTTTTTCTTTTTGAACTGTATCTTGAATAATATTTAATAAATCTACAAAAGGATTTTCACCTTTTCCTGTTGTTTTATTATTATATATTGCCCATAATGTATTATAAAGTGCTTTTTCTGGAATTTTTATAAATTGATATAATTGAATTATTCCTAATTCTAAAAAAAATTGAAGACATGTATATGAACTTGTTTCTATTATTTTACATATATTTAATAATTTTGTAAAGCTTTGACTTGATATTATTAAAAATATTATACTATATATTATATATAAGACAATTAAACTTATTAATATTACTATAAATGGATTTATTATAAATGAAAAATTATATTTTTTTTTTCTTATTTTTTGAATTTCATAATCTTCTTCTTCATGATTTTGATTTTGAATTTTATCTTTTTTACGTTTATTTTCTATATTTACATTTTTATTTTTTTCAGATAGTTGATTAAATAATTTCATTGGATGTTGTTTATATAATTTCAATAATATTGAAATTATTTCTAATTTCTTATATATATTATCAACATTTTCTTCGTTTTTTAATAAAATTTCCATAGATTGTAATTTTTTATTAGAAATTTTAATAAAAGATTTAAAAAAATAAAGGCAAATTCCCATAATTAAAATATTAGAAGAAATTAAAGCAAATATAAATAAAATAAGAGTTTTTTTATTAGTATTAATTTGATTATTAGCTTTTTCTTCAATAATTTTTTGTAAACTATAAAAATGATTTGAATATTCTAAATAACTAATCATAATTTCATAAATATAAATTTGAGTACTTCCTAAATTTTCTAAATTTTGAGTATTAATCAACATTAAAGGTTTAAATTCTTCATTAACTATTAAAGGATAAATTTTTGCTGTTTGAAAATCTTCTGAATTAGAAGTTACCATTAATTTATTTATAAAACTCCCCATTAAATAATCAAAGGTTTCATCTGAAGTTTTATCGTTTTTTAAAATATTATTTTCAAAAATTAAATGAATTTCACTTTTTTTTGAAGTTAAATAATTTCTTATTTCTTTATCATTTGATTTAGCAACTTTATCTTTTAATATTTTATATCTATCACTTAAATAAGATACTTTTAAATAATGTTCATATTGATTAAAAGTATAAATTTCAGAAAAACCAATTTCATTTAAATAATTTTTCATTTCATGAACACATTTTTCCCCATTATTTTTAACATAGCATAATAGAGAATAATAACCAAACATTGTATTTAAAATTAACATATTAAAAGTATAAACTGTTTTATAAAAGGAAATTTTATTTAAGAGAAGATTATTTAAATAATTTTCATAAATTAAAGTAAATATAGCAACCATAATAACTAATAAATTAAATATAATAATTATAATATTATTATTATATTTACTATAAGAAAGATTATTTTTTCTTTTACTTGTTATACCAGAAATTCCATTTAAACCTTCTATTCTACTTGAAACTGAAGAAACTGAATTTGCATCAAAAGTATTTAAAAGTGAAGAAATATTTTGTTCAGATAATACCTGATTATTATTATTTATAATATTTTCTTTTTCTGATTGTAATTTTGTACTTGATTCTATATATGTTCTTCTATTTTTGAATTTCTTTATTGAATATATTTTATATTCTTTTTGAAATGTTAATTCTTCATCTATTAATGAAAAAATATTTATAAATTGATATGATATATTATTTACTTTTTTTTTTTGTAAATTTTTTATTTCTATTATTAAAGGATTTAAAATATCTAATTCTTCTTTACCACACATATTAGTCAATTTTTCAGTAATATTATAAATATATTGAGAATAAGCATTTAAATGGAAATAAATATTTTTTTTTTTGGAAACAAAAGAATTTAAATTTAAACTACACTGAAATTTTTCTAAAGTTTCAATAAAAAATTGATTAATAAAAAGTACATTTTTTAAAGATTGACTAGTTAAAATAATATTTTCTTGATTAGAAGAAATATCTTTTTCAGTAATTAATAAAGGTTCATTTCCTAATTGATAATAACCATCTAAATAGGCAATATCTTCTTTAATTTTAGGATAAATTTTATACATATAAATAAATTGTCTTATATTTTCATCATTATCCCAAATAAAAAATTTATATATTTGACTTTCAATATTTTGAACTTGAGTTTGATAATCATAATATAAATATTTTTTAGCAATATGAATAAATTGAGTAGGAAACATTGTACTTATATTACTTCCCCATAAAAAATTTAAATCTTTTCCTATTTTTATTATTTCTGTTCTCATTGTTTTTAATTGTAATTTAATTATTAAATGATTATCTGAATTATAATTTTTATCTAACATTTCTTCATAAATTGAAAATTCTTCATTTATTAAAATTGATGTTGGATCTTTTGTTATTCCTTGATTAAATATTGATTCTAATATTACTCTTAATAATAATTTTTGATATTCATCATTAGTTGATAATAATATATCATAATTTCTTTTTGAATTCTTATCAAATTCACTTATTAAATTTGCTGTTTTTATATAATTTCTTGTTTTATTATAATGTCTTTTATTTATAAAATTTTGATATCCTTTTAAAAATTTTTTTGTAGATTCATATATTTTATAAAATGCATCATTACATATTAATAAATTTATATTATTTTGAAAAGAATATTGTTCACATAATAATTCATAAAAAAATTTTAAATCATAATATAAAATTAAATTAAATTTTTTTAATCTTAATAAAATTCTTCTCGTTTCAAATAATAAATAAAAATTATTTTGTTGATTTGTCATTAATTCAAGATAAATTTTACATATAATATAATAAAATAAATTAACATCTTTATCTAAAAGAGCATTTTCACTATCTTCTTTAAATTTATTAGCAATAAAATTCAAAAACAAATGTAATAAAATATTATTGTCTTTCATACTTTTAATTCCATTTTTATTATTAATATTATTAATATTTTGAATTAAAGGAATTTTTTCATCTCTATTTTTAATTTTCATAGCAAAACAAATTTGATTTAATAAATCATTAAAATTTGAATGTTGATAATATTCACATAATAATTCAAATTTTTCTTGAGTTAATAAATTATTTTCAGGAGTAACAGGAGCTCTAATAACTTTTAATATTTTATTATATCTTATATAAAAAGTAATCACAAAAGAAGATAATAATGTTATGAATAAATATATATAATATAAATTAAAATTTTCTTTTATTGAAGGAAATACAAAATTTAATGTAAATAAAAGTAATAATAATATAAAAAACATTCCTTTTGAACAATTTACTAAATTAAAACAATTTGAAGTTATAAATTTTAAAACTGAAGTTGAAATAATCATAAATTCAAATATAATAAAAAAAGTTATCATTGAACAAGAAGTAATATTATGACAAAAGCAAATAGATAATTTAAATAATAAACAAAAATAATCTGCATAAAACATATATTTTCCATCATAAACATATTTATAATTTAAATCATATTTAATACTTAATCTAAAAGTATTAAAATATTGAATGTTTAAATAAAGAGTTATAGAAAACATTATTATTGTTATAATAGTAATAAAATAATTATTTGATACGACCAAATATGTTATTATAACATCATATAAATAAATTGCTCCTGATCTAAAAACAATATGATCATATAAATTAACAAAAAAAATTTTAAAATATAATGAAAATGAATTTATCTTTTTATATTTTTCATCTTTTCTCTTTTTATCTAAAATTGAAAAAATAATGAAAAAAATTATATAAATAAAAATTAAAGATAACATTGGAATAAGAATAGAAATAGGATATAATCGATTATTATCATTTATTGATTTTCTAAATATTTCATATAAATTTATTTTTTTAATGTAAGTAAGTGGTTTAACATTAATATTTTCCCAACAATGTGTATTTTTAATATAATAATAATTTCTTAAAAGAAATGGAGCTTCCATAAAATCTATTATCATTGGATACATTTCTATTATTACGAAAAATATTAAAATGTAATTTTTTGTTAAACTATATTTTGCTAAATTTGAATAATAGAAGAATCTTGCTTCTTCCATTTTTTTATTTAAATATTATTTTCTCTTGTTATCAAAAGTTTTTTTTTCATTATTTAAATTCTTATTTTTTCTTAATAATAATAATATTAGATATAAATTAATAAATTTAAGAATTTATTAAATCTATTTACAATCTTAATTTTTCTCATATTATTTTTCATACATTTTATTATATTTTTTTCAACTATTTTCTATTAATTTTATTTTCTTTTTCAAATTTTTTTAAATTTTCTTTTTTTTTTTTATAACTATATTTTTTCCTCATTGAGATAATTAAATTTTTATTTTCATTATTACTTTATTAGTAATCTGAAATATTAAAATTTATCAAATTCAATAATTTTTGTATTTATTATCATCAATAAATAATATATTTTATTTTTTTAATTAAACAATATTTCTTTTTTTTTTAAATTGCCATTATAATAAAAACTATTTTTTCCATTATAATTATTTATATTTCTTCATTTTATTACTTGAAACAATTTATTTTTTCCTTTAACTTTTTATTTTTTAGAATCCGATTATTTTTTTCATTTTTTTTCTTATTTTATTTATTTATTTTTTATTTAATTTTCAAATTTTTAAAAAGAATAAATTTCAATTTAAAAAATGAAAGGTTTTAATTTTGATTATGAAGGAAGTAATATGTATAGAAAAGATAATGGAAATTACTTTGATAAAAGTATTAATGAAGAAATAAATGAAAAAATGAATAAAGAAGATTTTTCAATAAATTATCCTAATTTTATTAATTCAAATTCAAATTATTATCATGGCATTTATAATAATGATAATTATAATAACAATCATTATTACAAAAAAGAGACTGACAGTGAATGTAATATAAATAATAAAACAGATTTTTCTTTTAATTATAATAATAATTTAAATGAAATTAAAGGAAATAATGATTTTGAAAAAAGAATAATTTATTTAGAAAAAAAAGTAAATGAACTAGAAAAAATAATTAAAACATATGAAGAAGTTTTTAAAAAAAATATAAATTGTAATAATTATTATAATAATAATAATAATGATAATATTATAAATGAAATTAATTTAAAAATAAATAATTTAGCAAATCAAATAAAAAATATTCAAAATACTTATAAAAATTTTTCAAATACAATTGATATTCATAATATAAAAAAATTAAAAAATGAAAATAATAATTATGAAATAAATAAAATATTAGAACAAAATTCAAAAGATTTACAAATTATCACAAAAGATATAAAAGACTTTCATAAAATATATGATATTGATAAAACAAATATAAATAAAAATTTTGAAAATATTTTTAAAGATATAACATGTAATAAAGATAATATAGATAAATTAAATACTAAAATTTTAAGTATAATTGATATTTTTAATGAACAACCTTCTGAAGAAGAATTATTTATGAAAAATATTAGAGAGAATTAATTAAATATACTCTTTAGAATAATATTTTTTCTTTTTAAATAAAAATATAAATTAAAAAAAAATATTATATTTATCTTTAATAATAATATATAATAATTAAAGAATTATATTGTAAATTAACTTTTATATTCAGTAAAATTATAACAAAAAAATAAAGAAAATAAGATATAATGTAATGAAAATAATACAAAATATATTTATATCTAATAATAATAAATAATATTATTTATATATGTTAAATTCAGATGAACATTTTGAAATAAATACTTTTGATTCTTTAATATTTTTTCATGATGAAGAATAGATAAAGAAAGAGATAAAAATAATTATTTATATATTTATAGAAAACATAAGTTTAAAATAATATATATTAGTATACTCTTTTCATCTTTATTAACTTTTTAAAATAAAACAAATTTTAATTTTATAAAATTTTAATTTTTACAGTTATTACTGATAAAATAAATCTTATTATAACTTTCAAAGATAAAAATATTGTTTTCATATTCAAATAAAAAATATTATTTATAATAATTAAAAATTAAATTAAATTAAATGTCTTCAAAAATAATAATTATACTAATTTCTTTAATAAAACAATCATTATTAAAAACTCCAATATTTGTTTTTTCATTTTTTGAAAATGGATTAACTTCACCAAATAATTTAAATGAAAAAATGAAAGATATATTTAATCAAAAATGGGAAAATAAAAATAAATTAACTTCAATAGGAAGAAGAATGCAATATATATTAGGTTATAATAATTATAAAAAGTATATTGAAAACAATTCTTTTCTTTCTTTAAAATTTAATCCTTTTGAAATTTATGTTTTATCTAAAAAAAATAATAAAAATATTGAAAGTGTTGAATGTCATTTACAAGGTTTTTATCCTTTAAATAATTTATTTTCTGAAAAAATATATTTAAATCAACAAAAAAAATCTAATCCTCCTATTAATATTTCTAAAAGTTTAAATTTAGAAATTAAAAAATTAAATAATTTAAATTCTCCTTTACCTGAATTTATGAATATTATTCCTTATCATATTTTTTATAATTTTGATTATGAAAATAAATTTATTGAATGCAATGAAAAAATAAATAAGATTAAAGAAAAGAATTTAGAAAATAACAATATTAAAAATTTAGTTTTTGAATTTAATTTATATTACAAAAATAACTTTAATAAATTATTAAAAGAAAAAGGAGAATATTCTTTTATTTATATTATTAAAATTTGTGATAATTTTATTATTGATTTAAATTATGGAATTGATTTATCTTTTATTGAAAAATATGGAATAAATAAAAACAATTTTTCAAATTTTTGTGAAAAAGTAAATAATATTAAATATAATGACTATTATTTTGGAGATGAAAAAAATGAAATTAATAAAGTTGAAATTAGTAGTTTATTAAATGAAATATTAATTTATTTAAAAAATAAAATTAATAATTTAGAAAATGAAAATTTAAAAAAATTTATTTTATTTTCAGGAGATGAATTTACTATCAGTGGAATAGAAATTTTTATTAATAAAGTTTTTAATAATAATATTTTTATTAATCCTATTTTTGCTTCTAATATTTATTTTGAAGTTTATAAAAAAGAAAATAATAATTCTTTAAATTATGAAAATTATGAAGTTAAATATATAATAAATGATAAATTAATTAGCACTTTTAATTTAAATGAATTTATTGAAAACATTGAAAATAATATTTGGAAAGAAGAAGAAATATTTAATTTTTGTGAAATTAAAATCAAAAAAATTGAATTTGATTCTTATAGTAAATTAAAAAATATTATTTGGATTTTAATAATAATTATTTTATTATTAACAATTTCTATTATTGTATTATATGTAAAAATAAAAAAAAGAAAACCAGATAGATTAACAAAGTTAATTCATGAAGATTAAAAAATAATATTTAATAATATTAATTATTAATATATAATAAAAGATTTTAAATTTTATTTATTTAATTAATAAAAAAAATGAAACAAATAAAAATCATCTTCTTAAAAAATATTATTCTCATTTTAATTTTTAAATTTTAGTCTTAATATTAATTTATATTTCAATTCATTTTAAATAGAATTTAAATAATTTATAATGATATATTTTTTTATTTTTTTTTCATTATACAGATATTAATTTAATATTTAATAAAAAAATTTGAAAAAAAATGTTTGATATACCTTCAATAAAAGAAGATTCAAAAAATTCAGATATATTTTTCAACTTTTTTGATTCTTTAGAAGAAAATGAAGCTTTAGATTATAATGAAGAAGAAATAAATAATTTATTCAAAAAAAATAATTTAACAAAAAAAAGAAAAAGAGAAGAAGATATTATTAAAAAAACGGAAAAATTAAAAAAAAATGCAGAAAGTGCGAGAAAAGCAAGATTAAGGAAAAAATTATTATTAGACTCTTTAATTGAAGAAAATAAAAAATTAAAGAAATTAATATATTTTTATCAAAAAGAAATTCAATTGTATATATGTAAAGATTGTAAAAAAAAATTAAATAAACCAGAATTGATGTTTAAAATAGAACAAAATAATAATAATAATAAAAAGATAATAAGTAAAAAACCATTATTTTCAATTATTATTACAATAATATTGATACTTGTTCTTTTTTCATTTAATAATATAAATATTGCAAATGAAAAAAAAAGCATTAGAAATTTAGAACAAAAAGATTATTTTGAAATTTCAAATAAAGATTTAAAAAATATTAATTTAACACATAATAAATTATATATCTCTTTTGGAGATTATTATTCTTTAATTTCAAAAAATAATTTTTTAAATGGAAAAAATTTAATTTTTTCAATGAAAAATAAAGGAATTAAATATATTAAAGAAGAAGATTTTGATTTTAATAAAATAAAAGATTGTAAACATTGTTTAATTGAATTATATAGAAATAATATTGAATATGCTCCTGACAGAATAAATAGATTTAAAATATTTTTTTATCCTAAAAATATTATTACTCCTGAAGGATTAATTAATTATGTTAATAATATTGATGAAAAAGGAAATAAATATGAAACTTTTTTTGAAATTGATTGTTTAGGTATTGGATTTTCAACAAATAGATTATATGAAAATAATAATATTAAAAATTTATGAAAATACCATAAATTTTTGTTAAATCAATTAGATATTTATAAAAAAAGTAAGTGATAAATAAAAAATGATAATCTAATTGATAACAATATTTTACTTCTTGTATTTTTTAAAATTTAAACATTAATTTTAACATTAAAATATTGAGTTTCACTTAAAATTTCTTTAAAAAATATTATATTATTTATTTAATTTAATAATTCTTTCTTTGAAAATATATGAAAAAATAATATTATTGAAATTTATAAATAATAAATGTCAGAAAAAAAATTTTTGAAAGAAAATAATTCAAGAATGAAATTAATTCAAAATGAAATAAAAGAAATAATAATAGAAAAATTACTTTTAAAAATAATGAATCAAAATAAAGAAATAATAAAATTAAAAGAGAAATGTGAATATTTAGAAAAATTATCAATTAAATGTTTAAAAAAATTACTGAATAAAAAAAATAAAAATAATGAAAAAAAAAATATAAATTTATTGCGTTATTTTTCTCCAAGAGATATAACTTTTAATAGTGATGTAGATTCAATAAATTTAATAAATAATTTTTGTCCTTTAATAGAATGTAAGAAAATAATATTTAAAAAGAAAGAACCTTTTAGTAATGAAATTATTAAAAATAATAATAATAAAAATGATTTTTTAATTAAATTTAAAAGTCCTGAAATAAATTCTTCTTCTTTAACAAAACAAAATAAAAATTTAATTAATTGTTTAAGTGATATTAATAATAAGAAAAATAATAAAAAAAATAATAAAAACTTTTTTATGGAAATTTCAGAAACAAAAAAATCAAAAGAAAAAATAAAAAATAATAATAATTCAACAAAAAAATTAATTAATTTAAATAATATTTCAAATGATAATAATAATATTTTAAATAAAAATAATTATTTAAATAATAAAATTAAACATTCTTCTTCTTCTAAAAATTATTTAAATAATAGTATAGAAAAAAAAAAAAAAAATATTAAAACTTTATCATATAATGAAAATTATAATATTCATTCAAGACATTTAATAAAAAAACAATCTAAAAATTATTTAAATACTGAAAATTTATTTTTTAGTAAATCTCCTCAAACAATGAGAAATAATTTAATCAATGATTTTAGAAATTCTAGTATTGTTAAAATTACTCTTTCTCCTGAAAATTTATAATTTTTATTTAATAATTTTTTTATTTTCTTTTTTAATTATTTTATATTTTTAATTTAAATATATTTTTTAATCAAAGAAAATTATTATATTCTTATTTTTTTATATATATTAGTTTAAAGTTTAGGATAATATTTATTTTTAGTATATTTATTCATTTATTTGTTTATAATGAAAATAAAATATAAACTTTTTTTTTACAAAAAAAAAATAATTATTTAAATTAAAATAATATAAATTTATTTTTAAGTAAAGAAAAAAATTTAATTCTATCATTTAAAAATGTTAAAGTGAAATTTCTTATATAAAAATCATTTATTTTTTTAATAGTAAAATAAACTTTAATTAATATTAGGATTTTTAGATATTTTGTAAACTAATAGATATTAAAACAATAATATAATTAAGGAATTTAATAAAAAGATGTAACTTTAGGTATATCCCACATTCCTAAAATAAGACTAAAAAATAATTTATGAAAAAAATATATATTACCATTTTTCTTTTTTATAATAATAATTAAAAATAAAAGGATAAATTACAATAACAAAAACATTAAAAATTAAAATAAAAAAAATTTTCATATTTTCACTAATATAAAACAAATTAATAATATTATAAATAGTAAATAAAAAATAAGAAATATTACAAGATTTATTAGAAAAACTTTGATAAAATTTTCTAATTTCAGGCAAAAATTCAAAAAAATGAATTCCATATAAAATAATTCTAACTTTCATAACAATTTTATTATGTAAGAAAGTCATAATAAAAATTAATATCATATAAAAAATTTTTGTGAAAAGAGAAGAAGAATAATAAATATTAATATAATAATCAAAAGAAAAAAGAAATAAAATACAAAAAGTTAAATAATTCAATTTAATATAATTATAAAATTTTTTTTTAAAGAAAAATTGATTTTCATTTATTATTAAAGAAAAATATTTTGAAATAACTAAAATAGAATAACTAAAAGCAATTAAAATTTTTGTATTTTTATTTCCTTGTTTTCCATTAATTAAAAAATAATATCCAACAGAAGACAAAATTATTGTTAAATCAATAAAATAAAAAATAAATGTATCATTTTCATTTTTTTGTAAATAAAAAGAAAGAGAATAAAATAAAATTAATGTATTAAAAATATTTAGAAATTCAACTAGAAATTTAAATACCATTTTCCCTGTTTTTTTCTTTGTTTGTAAATAAATAAATAATTCATTTAAATTTAATGGTAATAAATCATATGGTTTTTCTAACATTTGTTTATATAATTTTGGCCTTATTTCTATTGGAATTTTATGATAAATATATTCAATATTTTTTTGAGCATTCATTATTGATTTATTTTAAAACAATTAATTTTATTAAATTTCTTTTTATAAAAAAAAATCAAATAAATAAAATAATTTAAGTTATATAATCATATCATAAAGAATTTAAAAAATAAAAAAAAACAATGAATTAATTTATTGATTTTATTTAATATTAAAAGAATAATAAATTTTATTTAAATTTTAATTTAATAATTGTAATTTTTTTAATATTTAAAATAAATAGAGGAAATCATTTAAAGTTTCAACATTATAACCATCTTTAATAAATCCAAAAGCAATGAAAAAAATATTAATAATATATACAAAAAAATAAATAGCACCTAAAATGAAGAAAAAATTTCTATATTTCTTATTATAATTAAAATCTTTTTTTAAAGAAAATTTATCATCTTTATCTTGATTTTTTTCTAATTCAAAATGAATTAAATGATAAAATACCCCAAAAATAATAAATAAAGATAAAATAAATATTATAATAAAAGCATAATATTTTTCTAAATATAAATAATCAAATCCAATTGGAATAAAAATTGAAAAAAATAATGTTATTGATCTTTTTTTCTTTTCATGATTACATTGAATTATATTATCATTTATTTTTCTTTTTTCATTTTTTATATTTTCATATCCTTCAAAACAAATACAATTTATTTTATTATTATTTTCTATTGGAACTCCATGAAATGAACATATTTCATCTTTAAAATAATTTGGATGATTTAAATTTTGCAAATTTTGTGAAAATGCTATTAAAAAAAATATTATTTTTTTTCTCATTATTTTATTTTTATTTTTTTATTTTTTTTTATAATAAAAATAACAAAATTTAAATAAAAAAAAATAAAAAAAATAATTTTTATATTAAATGAAAAGAAAATATGTTTTAAACAAAGTAAAATTATCAAATGTAGATATATTTGAAAATAGAATAAAAGAAAGAAAATTATTTGAAAATGAAAGTTCATTAAATTTGAAAGTAAATTTAAATAAAACAAATAATTATTTTAATTCAACATTATCTACTTTTCCTTCAACAAAGAGAACTGCTTTATCTTCAAATAAAAAAAAAAAAACAAAAGGATTTATAAATATAAATAATAATGATTATTATTTAAAAACTAATAGTTTTTATTTAACAGAAACTAATTTAAAGAAAAAATTAACTCCTAATAAAAATGATTATCTTAGACTTTCTAATTCAAAATCCAACAAAGAATTTTTTTTTAATGATAAAATTCTTTTATTAAGAAATTTTGAAGAAGAAAAAAAAAAAAATTTATTTTGTTTAAAAAAAAAAACAAAATATGAAATTAAATCAAATAAAATAAATACAAAAAAAGAAAGTAGTTTAGATTATATAAATAAAACAAGAGAAATAATATTATTAAATTATACTTCAAATATTAAAAAAGAAAGTTCTTATTCTTTAAGAGAAACTTTTAAAAATAAAATTGAAGAATTAAATGAAAATTGTAAATCTGTTGAAAATGCAATTTACTTTTCAAATAAAAATTTTTTTTCTACATTTAATGAATATGTTAAATTTTTATTAAGACAAAAAAAAATTGAAAAAAAGTATAATAATAATTTATTAAGAAAAATTTTTAAATTAAAAAATGAAAATTCTCTTTTAGAAAGTAAAATCAAAAAAAATCAAATTGATAAAAGTAATATTTTAAAATGGTTATATTTACAAATTTTAATTTTTGAAAAAAAATTTGTCATTCCTGATTATTATAAAAATATTATTGAACAAGATGATTATCATTTTAATTTAATGTTAGAAGAAAAAACAAAAAAAAATTCAGATTTAAATTTAATTAAAATAAAGAATACACAAAGACAATTTTTTTCAAATTTAATTAATAATAATAATAATAATAATAATTTAAAAAGAAAAAGTGAAAGTTTTTTTTATAAAAAAAAATTTGAAAGAATGGATTCAAGAAAGAAATTAGAAAATAATGTTAATAATATTAATAATGATAATGAGCCTTATTCTTATTTAAAAAATATTTCTAAGAAAGAAATGAAAAGAATTAGAGATTATAAATATTTTCTTAAATATTTAACTTATAATGATATTTTAGAACAATTTAAACAATATGAAAATGAAAGTTTAAATTTGTTAATTAAAAAAGAAAATATAATGTTTCAAATAAAAGAATTAGAAAAAGAGGAAAAACATTATTTTATAGAAAATAAAGAAGAATTAGAATTATTAAATAATTCAATAGAAAAAAAAGAAAAAGAATTAAAAATATTAAAATTAAAAAATGAGAATTTAAAAAAAGAAAAAAATCAATTAAAAATAACAATAAAAAATTATAATATTAAAGAAGAAGATTATAATGTTAATATTCCATATAAAAAAAATAAAAGTAAACTTTATTTATATATTTATAATATTTATCAAATATGTTTACAAATAAATTTAAAAATAAACGAAGAAGAAATAAAAACAAATTTTTATAATCAAGAAGAAGAAATGATTTATTATTTAATTAAAATAGAACTATTTATCAATTATCTTCTTTCAAAAAAGAAAAGTTATAAAAATGGAAATTTATTTTTTCAATATAAAGAAATTCAAAATAAAATTGAAAAAAATCATAAAATTATTAATGCTAAAAAACAAAGAGAAAAGGAAAATTTAAGATTAGAAAAAGTAAAAAAAGAAATTGAAAATAGAAATAATAAAATTTATTTTTTACTTAAAAAAAACATGAAAAATATTATGCTATGGGAGTTAAAAAAGAAATGAATAAAAATAATAAAAGTAAAAGTAATGAAAAATTTAATTTTAGTGATTTAATATATTAAATTTTTATTATTTTAAAATAAATTTTATTTTTTTTATTATGATAAATATTGGAAATATTTTTTTATGAAATTTAGAAATGAAAAATTTTCTTTTGAAAATAGAAGAAATTTAAACATTCAAATTGAAGAAAATATTTTAAGAAAAAGAAAAAATTTAATAAATGAAAAATTAATGAATAAAAGATTAAAAAATTATGAAGAAATAAATTTAAAAGATATTGTAAATCAAATTCATAATGAAGAAAAAATTTTATTTGGTTTAAAAAATTTAAATAATTTAATTGAAAATAAGTATTTAAGTAAAGAAGAAATTTCTTTTATTTTAGAGCATATTTTTTATAGAATAATTGATATTTTATTTGAAAAACAATCAAAATTTATTTTTGAAAGTATTTATATTATTAATAAATTAATTTATCAATCAAATAAATTTTTATTTCCTTTAATAGAAGATTTTATTTTAGAAAAATTTGAAGAAATTATTATTAATAATAAAGAAGATAATAATTTTATAAATCAAATTATAATATTTTTAACTGAATTACTTTCAATTAAAAAAGAATATTTTAAAATAAATAAAAAAATATCAATTTCAAAATTAATTTTAGATGAAATTAAAAGAGATAAATTAAGAATTGATTTAAATATTTTTTTAAAATTTTTATATAATTTTATTAATCCTTTTCCAAATGATTATTTAAATTATTTATCAAATATTTTTAATTGGATAATCAATTTATTTTTATCTGAAGAAGAAAGAAATAAACATGAAAATTATTTATATAAAATAATGATTTCTTTTTCAAAAAAAAAGATAATATTGATATTATTATCAACAAAAGTATAATAAATATAATAAAACATTTAATTTTATTTTTTATCTTTTTTACTTGATGGAACAATTGAAGAAAAAAATAAAATTGTAGAATTAAATAATAATAATAATATTCTTCCTTTTATAAAAGAATTAGAAGAAATAAATTATGATAATGATAATTTATTATCTTTAATTCAATGTTTAACTTCTTTTATTCATTATAATAGTATTTATAGTGAAAAATATTTAAATAATTATAGAAGGAACAGGACCTCATGTTTTAGGATCTTTCGGTTTTTCAAGTCCCTTTGACAATAAGACATTTTCACTTCCTCATTTAATGAATGAAGATATGGCAAGACAAGATGGGTCTTTCATTTTAGAAATTACTAGAGATCATTTGCTGATGTCACTTCTGGTCATATTGTTGGTGATAAAATTAGTGGTTCTTTGTTTAATCCTGAACATAATGTCTATTTAGATAATTCTGGTACTTTCCCTTATAGATGGACTACTGAAGTTAAACAAATTTTCTTTGGAAATGTTCTCAGAGAAAAAAATGAAAACGGAGATTATGTTATTGATGAGAAATAAAAATAGAATAATTTTTTAAATATTTATTAAAATTTTTTGTTTTAAATTTTTTTAAAATTATTATTGAATTTAAATAAAATTTCCAATTTTCAATAAAAAAATGATTAAAAAAAAACATTTTTAACCAAAATAACATGAATTCATAATAATTTCTATTTTAATCTGTTATTAATTTTTTTCCAAAAAATATATATATATAAAAAAGAACTAAAAAAGAGTAATAAAATATTATATAAATCATAAAATTACATTATTGATAATTATTAATAATTGTTAATTGAAAACTTTGATAAAAAATATGATAAACATCTATTTACTCTTCCAATTTTTTCGATATGTGTTCTTGATAATAAACAATATTCAAGAAAAAAATCATTGTTAGTATAGTTAATATTAAATATATTATTAGTATTTTATTGAGAAACCACATTTCTTAGAGAAATATATTTGTTAATTTTTTTATCTCTTAATTTCTTTTCTTTTATTTTCTTTAATTCTAAAAATCAATAATTTGAAAAAATGTAAATTCCATTATTTATTTATTGGGCTTTTTTTAATTATTCTTTTTTAGTCTATAGGACATTGAAAATTCAATTCTTAATATTTCATTAAATTTACTTGAATTTTTTTAATTATAATTTACTAAAGTATATGTTTCAAAAATTATATTTAAAGATCTTCAACATTAATTTTTATTTAATTTTATTGTTTGTAAACTTTTGAATTTATATAATTTATTGATAAATTTATTATTATTTTTTTTTGCTCA
>JAJJLU010003775.1:0-31953 GCA_023807065.1 Isotricha intestinalis
CTCTTAAATCAATAATTATTTATATAAATTTCAAAAATGAAAATCAAAATAAAAAAAATTATTAAAAAGAAATAAAATAATATTGAACCTATTTTATATTCATTCAACCCAACTGAGTACTCAGAAGAAGTTCTTTTATGCCAAAATGGGGGAGAGCTATTGTTCAAATTGGAAGACTTCTATAAAGATTTATAAATGAATATAAATTTTAACACCCATTAATTTTTCATTAAATTTATCAAATTTTGTTATTATATCAAATAAAAGTTACATAAATGTTGTTGGTTATTGATTTATTTTCAATAAGTTTAAGTTTTTTCATAAATCTTAATTTCAAATGAGGATTAGATATTAAAAATACTTCTGAATAATAATTAAAACTAAAATAATTGAAATATATTTTTATTAAAAATAAACTATTATTTTTAAATTTAAATCTAAAAAAAATTATATTTTTTAATCTATATTTGTAAATTTAATATATTCATTTAATGAATAGTGAAATAAGATTTATAATTATAATTATTAAGTATATTCAATAAATACAATATATAATAATCATCTAAAAAAAAATTAAATTATTCAAAAAATGTTCCTGTCTAATGTGAAGTTTCATATATTACTCTAATTATGTCTAATCAATTTTCATTTATTTTATCATTTAATTTGAATCAATTCAAAAAAAATCTTTATTTTTACTGATTTATCAAAGAAATAAATGATTATAGAAAAGAATAGTATATAAATTTTTTCTTATAAATTGTTCAGAGTTAATAATAATTTTATTATATAATCATGAACTATTATAATTTTTAATATTATTTGATTTTTTTAGATTTAATTTGTGTTAGTTGTTAAAAAATATTTTTTTATAATTTTACAACAATAAAATAAATTATGAGGATAAAAAATAATTTAATTATTCTGATGTCCGTTAAAATATTGAATATTTATATAAAAATAGAAAGAATGTTTCTTACCAAACAATTTATAATATTATTATTTATTCAATTACCAAATAATTTTTTATTTAATTTTTCACAAAAATTTTCAAAATCTTCATTTTTATTACAATCATATTTTATAATATTATTGTCATAAATTTTATTTCTATTAGATTTCTCTTCAGAATAAGTTAAAACGACTTCATCTAAAATTGAAGCAATTTCACTATTATTATTACTTTCTTTTTTAGAAATAGAAATAGATGAAACAATTGAATTAGAAGGTTTACTATTAAAAATTGAACTATGAGATATAAGAGTAGATGAATGATTAGAATTTGAATTTTTATCTAAATTCATTTCTTTATTAATGACAACTGATTTAATTTTTTTTACATTATTCATTATCTGCTCTGATATACTTTTTTCTTTTATTGAATATTTTTGTACATTTTGAAAAATTTGTTTTATATTTATTTTCAAATCATTTTTATTGTTTTCTTCTATTTTATTTTTATTTATATATTTTTGCTTTGTTTTTTTTTTATTTTTACTAATTGATCTATTTATATTTTCTATAAAATTTTTCATATAATTTTTATGTTCTTTGGAATTTAAAAAATAAAAGTTTAATTTTTCATTCTTTTTAATCTTAACATTTTTTTCTGAATTAATTTTACTTTGATCTAAGGTTACTCCTGAATTTGAGTAATCAGAAAAAATAAATGATTTATTTTCTGGACTTAGTTTATTTTTTTTATCATAATTTTCATTTTTAATTACATCTATTTTACAAAACGAGTATTTTTTTTTATGATTTTCATTTTTTTTCTTTGAATTTTCTAATGAATTTAAAATATTATAGAAAGGTGAATTCTTCATATTAAAAAAAACTTAAATAAATAAAAATGAAAAATAATTAAATAAAAAAAAAAAACACAAAAATTAAAAGTTTTAAATCATACTTAAATAAAATAAAACAATAATATTTGTATTATTTCTTAATTAAAACTGTACTTTTAATAGCTTGAGTTCTTTTAAAATAATTAATAACAATTTCAATATAATTAATCCATTTATCAGCATCTTTCGAATTTTCACATTGAACATTAATTGCTTTAACTCCTTCAACAGTAGTAGGACCAATAATAGAAAAGCAAACTTCTGGTTTTGGAATACTCCTAAAAAATCCTTTACTTTTTTTAAAAGCATCTGTACCATGACCTTTAATTATTTGTTTTATCTGTTTTGTTTCAATAATATATTTTGGCTTTGGAGGTAAATTACTTTTTATTTTTTTTGCTGATATTTTTAATAAATCTTGAGAAAACATTAATTGCATTTGCTTTATATCTCCTTTACTATTTATTATTTTTAATTGCTTTCCACTTGTTAAAAAATTTTTAATTTCTGGTTTTATTGGATTTACCACTTTTATATCTTCATAATCTATATCATCTACTTTTTCTAATTTTACTTTTGCATTATTTATTAAAAATATTAATGAACGACCTTCAAATTCTATTTTTTTATCATATATTCCACATTTTTTGATTATTATATTTATTAAATCTGGTAATTTTAGATTTTGCATCATAATTTTATATTCTTCATTTGATTTTGCAATCATTGATAACATTTTAAATACATTTAATATTAAATCTGTATTCAGTTCATTTTCTTTTAATAAATCTATTGATGTTTCTAATCCTTTATATTGAATAAATGGTTGAATACAATATTTATGGTGTAATAAATTTAATAATAAATGTATTATATTTTTACTATTCAAATCTTCATTATATCCTTCTTCATCTAATATTTTTAATAATTCCATCATTAATTCATCTGAGATTTTTTTACTGTTTTGCTCTTCATTTGATAATGATATTAATAAATCAAATATTGAGTTTCTAATTTGAATTTTAGTATTTTTATTATTATTATAGTTTGGATTTTCAATTGATTTTTTTATTATTTCTATTAACCCGGAATTCACCATTAAATATGAAAAAATACTATTTTTTGAGAAACAATTTAATATTTTATAACATAAAACTTGAATTTGATAATTATCTTTGTAAATTTTTAATAAATTAAAAATATTAGGTGATGTATCTTCATACACTTCATCTATTAAAAATAAGTGTTTAATTAAACCTTCATAAATTAATTTTAGAGCCATCATTATTAAATTTTCATTCCAATCTTGAATTTTAATACTTTCTGATAATAAATTGAAATACTTTTTAATATTATTTTTATCGGATATATTTTTAATTAAATTCCCTGCAATATAATTTATATTAGTTAAAATATCAGAATTTGAATAATATTTTTTTTGAAATGTTTGTAATAATTGAGCAAGTTCATCATAATTTAATTTATGATTATTATCACCAATTTTTGTATAATGATAATTTCCTAAAGTATGAAGAGAAATTGATATATAATCAATATCGTTGTTCTCATATTTTAATGTTTTAATTATAATTTCATCAAAATTTTTTTTACTTAAATATAAATTTGCTTTTTGAGAAACAGTTATTTGATCAAGTGAATCAATTGAATTTTTCATTATTTCTTTTATTTTACTTTCTTCCTTTTCATTTTCTTTTTTATTTTCTAATTGAATGTTAAAAGTTTTTAAATGTAAAAGAATGTCTTCATTAATTCCATTTTTACAAAAATCTTCTATATTATCTAAATTATGAAATAATAAGAAATAATATAATTTTGATAAATTATAAACAATTGCAATATTTTCATCTAATTTATTCATTGAAATTATATCTTTGATTTTAGTTATTAAACCTGATTTTACAGTTTCTTGAATATTTTCTGCATTATTATCACAAATAATTTTTAAACAATTAATGATATTATTTAAAAACTCAATTGAATTTTTATATTTCATTAAATCATTATTAATTTTATCAATAATTTTCATTTGTTCAATTTTACTTTTTAATTTTGGTATATAAATTAAAGAAATCATTTCATATACTTTTGAAATTAAACTTGAAGTTTTGTTTTTTAAGTCAAAACATATATTTATTAATATAAAAATATCATTCCAAAAATCTTCTTTTATTTCATCTATATTTGTTGAATTTTTAATGTAATTAATTAATATAATAAAAATAGTTTCTAATAAATGTTCATTTCCAGTTTTCTTTCCTAAATCAATTAATTTTTCCAAGCCATCGATTTTTTCAAAAACCTTTTCCGCTCCTTTTTTATTTCTACATAAAGTGGAAAAAATAATATTGTCATATAAAAATATTCTCCTTATTTCTTCATTGGAAGATAAAATTTCAGGTTTTTCATATAACATTAAAACTTCCTCTATAATAGAATTGAAAATTGGTGATTCAATTATAATTGGAATTGAATTTTCACTTTGAGAACAATTTTGAATTATTTCTTTAGAATTTTTACTAAATGAAAGTAGATAAGATAATTTTTCATCTTTTGAAATTTTTTCTAAATCATCATTTGAACTTTCTTCTAATATTTTTTCACAAAATGATATTAAACCTCCTTCTAAAATCATTTTATGATTATCAACAGATAAAGATACTTTATTAATCATTTCTAAAAATTTATTTACAATTATAATTCTTCTTTGAATTATATTTATATCATTATTATTTTTTATTTCATTAAAATTTGATCTAATTATATTTAACATTTGCTCTAATGTTAACAACATTTGATCATTCTCTTTTATACTTAAAATTGATTTTACATTATTATTTATTAGACTATGATATATTAATATTTTGGATATTTCGTTTAAATTATTTTTTGAAATGTTACTTGAAGATTTAATTACATCACTCTCTATATTTTCATCAATTATATTTTCATTTAAATCTTCTTTTTCTTTTTCTTGATTTAATTTATTGAATTCTTCTAAATGAATATTAAAAGGTTCTTCTATTATTTTTTCTATTTTTTCTATTAAAGATTCATCATTAATAATAGCAGTTTCTTCTGCCTTATTTTTATTAAATTCTTCAATGGTTTGAATAATTTCTTTAATTTCACTTGAAATTTCAGGATCTATTGAATCATAAATACTTCCTAATTTCGAAATATCTTCTTCTAAAATAATATTTTTATTTAATAAATTTTTCAAATTATTATTATCTTTAATAACATTTGCAACTGTTGAAATTTCAGTTTTTGCAACATTAATGCCATTTTCTTCTTTTGAAGTAATAGTATGAGATAAAACTTTTATAAAAATTAATTTAATTGAATTAGGATCTGAATCAATTAAATTTTCAATATTATAATTTGATTTGGAAATATTATTAAAAATAATTGATAAACTTTGTCTACTTTCAATCGGTAAATCTTCTTTTGAATATTCTTCTTTAATCAAATTAAATAAAGATTCATTTTTCATAATTGTTTTTATTGAACTTTGGAATTTACTTAAATTACTTATAGTTTGTAAATTTATATTTTTTATTTCTGAAACTTCTTTATTATTTACTGTGTCTTCAGGGACAAAATTTAAAAATCTTTCAAGTAAATCATCATTTTCATTTTCAATTTTTGAAGAAATCATTTTTAGAATATTTCTTAAGAAAGGTTCATTAATTTGATTACTTTTAATTAAATTATTAATCTTATCAATTAATTCTTTTACTCTTCCATTATTGTTAAAATCTATAATAGAATTGGAATAATCTTTATTTAAAATATTTTGAATTGATGATAATAATTTTGTGGTTCTTTCTATAATAGTATTGTTATTTATTTCATTTTCATCCTTGTTTTCTTTTGAATCAGTTTCTAATTCATTCAATAAATTACAACATATTTCAAAAACTTTATTATTATAATTATTTTTTTCATCTTTATCTTCATTTGTTCTGTAATAATCATTTGTATTTAATAGAATTTTATTTAAATTTTCATCTCTCTTTCTTTTAATTATTAATGGCTCCTTTTCTTGATTTTTTTTCTTTCCTTTTAAATAATCTTCATAAAATATGATTAAATTTTTAACTGTCATTTTCATATTATTTAGATTTTCTTCTGAAAAATCAATATTATCATAATTTTCATTTGGACTTAAATTATAATTTTTTTCAGATTCTTCATTTTTAAATTTACCATTTTTTTCTAATAATTTTTCCATTTCATTATTATATTCATTTACAAAATTATAATTTTCAGGTTTATAATATATTTCAGAAAAATGTATTAAATTTTTAATATTCATACTTAATTGTTCTTTCTCTATTAATTTATTTTCAAAAAGATAATTTGTTAATTTCATTAAAGAAATAATTATACCTTCTTTTATATTTTTATTATCATTTTTATATATAGTGAAAGCTTTATTATAAAATGAAAGTATTTCATCTTTTGATTCATTAATTAAATTATTAATACCATTACTTTCACAAATAAAAGATAAATAAGTTACTTTTTTATTTATTTCATCAATTGAATTGTTTGAATTTGAATTATTTTGATTAAAAGAGTTTTTAAATTTGGTTTTTAATTTTTCATTTTCTGCAAACATTTTTAATCTTTCTTCAATTTCTTTTACTTTATTTCTAACATTATTAGAAAAATAAAATCTGGATTTATAATCATATATTAATTTCATTAAAGAAATATTATTATCTTCATTATTCTTATGATTTAAATTTACATTTTCATTGGTTAAAATATTCGTAACTTCATTAAAAAAAAATATTTCTGGATAACTTATATCTGTTAATGTTATTATATTTTGTATTGTTTTTTCATCAATAAAATCCTTCCTACCCTTATTAATTCCTTGATTAATAATTTTTAAACAATGAATAAAATATTTATTTTCATTTTTTTCACTGTCATTATCTTCTTTAATATCATCTTTTATGTCACTTAAATTTATAATTTCTTTAGTTTTAAATAAATTATCTTCATTTTCATTTTCATCATCAAAATCTTTTCCATAAATTTTTAATTCATTTTTAACAAAATTATTAATTAAATCAATTCCTTTTGATTTAATAAAAATATCCATATTATTATCATTATTTAAAAGTGTAGAAAGCATTTTTAATCCATTTAATTTTAATAATTTGGAATTTTCATCATTTAAATTTACACTTTCTTTTAATTGTTCTAAAACATTTGATAATCCTCCCTTAGAAACAATATGTTCTGCAAATTTAGGATTTCTTAATGATAAATAACATAATAAATTATTTATTTCTTTTGTTACTTCAACATTGTCAATATAATTTTCATTTATTTCAAATAATTTATCAATAAAATCATCATTAATTTTTTCATTTAAATATTTATTAAATAAATCTTCATCTTTGATGTAATCGCTTAAAATTCTACATGATAATAATAAAGTATCTAAATAATTTGATTTATTTTTAATTATTTTAATTGTATTTTCAATTATATCATTATGCTTATTATTGTCCTTTGATGGAATATTTTCTTTTATTTTTTTTAAAATACTCATTTCATTTGTTAGTAATTTTTCAATAACTTGAGAAATTTCTTTTTCATCTTTTGTTAAATCAATTACTTTATTTAAATTACTTTGAAATTCATCAACAAATAATAAACTTATTTGTTTTTTATTTGAAGTAAAAGCATTAATGGTTTCTAAATTATTTAATATTTTATGTTTAATTTCAGAATTTGAAAAATCTCCATTCAAATTATCATAAAATTCTTTAATTTGTTGTTTAATAATATCACTAGCAAATTCTTCTTGCCCAGGTAATTTCATAATTTCATTTGCAATTAAATCAGTACTTTTAGTAATATTTTCATCATTTGCAAATTTTGCTCTTATTTCAAATAATTTAGATAAAATATTTTGTTTTGAGACTATATTTAAATTTTCTTCATTAGATAAAGTAATCATTCTTAATAATTCAAGAGAGTCTATTGCAGTGTTTTTATTTGGATAATTTTCCATTATTTGTAATAATAATCTTGGACATCCATTTCTTACTAATAAATTACATATTTCAGGTTTTTTATTTGTAAATTGAATAAAAGTTTTTATTATTTCATTACATAAACTTTGATTTTCTAAAGATTTTGAAAATAATTTCATTAATGAATCTATATATTGTTCAATAACTCCTTCATTATTTTCATTTTTTAAAATTTCTTCATTTTCTTTTAAAAAAGGAATATTTTTCCTTATTTGAATTAATAATCCTATTAAATTTTCATTATCTGTTGATTTTTCAATGAAATCTATATTGGTTTTTATCACATTTTTAATATTTTCAATATATTTATCATCATTCATTTCATTATAAAATATTATTGAACCATCTTCAATTTTTTTTAATAAAGCTAATTCAATTTTTAATCTTTTATTTGAAGAATCACAAATTTCATGATATTTTGGATTTGTTTCATTTGATTTTATTCTTTTAAAAGATTCAATGGTAGAAATCTCTTTTTTTAATAAATCTTTTAAAGTATTTAAAACTTCACTACTTCCTATATCATAAAAATGTTTTATATTTAAAGAACAAATTTGATAAAATAAATCATTTTCTAATGACAATATTTCTTCTACTTTACTTTGATTTATTTTAAATGTTGAAGCATGATGTTTAAATTTTTTAACTTTTTTTAAAAAACTTTCATCAGAAATCAATTTCTTCAACAAATCACATCCTTTATTAGTTATTTTTATTTCTAAATTTTCATTATATTCTTCTTTTTCTTCATTTTCATGTTTTTCTTCTTCATTTGTTCCTAAAACTTTTAAAACTGTAGAAGATTCATAAAAAGCTTTAATCATTACACTATTAATTGCATCAATAAAATTTAAACTATAATTAGGATTAATTTTAACATCTGGATTATTCATTAATCCATTAATAAAATCTTGAGTCAAATAAATATCTAAAATTTTTAAGTTTATATAATTTGGATATCTAAATTTAGGTTTTTTATTCATGAAATTTAAGATAATAGGAATTAATTCTTCTTTTATTTTTTTTGAATTTTCATCATCTTTTCTTTTAATCATATTTAAAAGAACTTTTAAGTCATTTGATAATGTTTTAAAATGCTCACTTGAATTTAAAATTGATTTTAAATAATCAAAAGTGTTTAAAATTAAAATGGATAAATTTTGAGATGGATTTGGAAATTTTTGAATTGTTTCATCCGATATTTTTAATATTTGTGAAGCACCAAAATTTGATTTTTGTTCGACATCGAAAAATTTTTTTCCATTTGAAATAACATTTTCTATTAAATATTCTAATAATTCAATCCAATTAGAGTTTTCTTTTTCGTTTTCTTTTTTATGATTATAATTCTGAACTAATAAATCAGTATAGGAAAAGAAATATGATTTAAAAACATTTTGAATTTGAACTTTCATTCCTTTTGGATCTTTATTTTCTTCTAATTTTTCAACAGTGTTTTTAACGCTTTCAAAATTTTTTCTGATTGAACTATAAATATTTTTAAATAAATTTATACAAAGTTTCCCTTTATCACTTTCTTCATTATAACATTCTGGGAAGATTGTAAATATTCTTTTAAAAATCACCATAAAATTTTTAACTAAAATCATATAAATATTGTTAAAATCTTCATCTTTTCCATTTAAATCAATTGAACAAATTAAATTAAATAATTCAATTAACATTTTAAAATGTTCTTCTTCAAAAGCAATTTTAACAAAATCTTCAACTAACATTAAATTAGAAATTAAACTTAAACTTTCTCTTAATTCTTCTAAATTACTAAAAGAACAATCATTTTGAATTTTTTCATGACAATTTTTAATTTTTTCAATTTCTTTTTTCATAGCTTCTTCATTTGAAATTCTATTAATAATTTTTGCTCCTTTTTTTAAAACTTTTTCATCATTACAAAAATTATCTAAAATTTCACTTAAAATTAACATTGCATTAGCATCTCTTATTGCTTTTTTTCCATTTTCATTTCTAGATAAATTATCTAATACATAAAATCCATTTATAACAGATTTTGGATTATTTTTCCCAGAACAATTACTAATATTTTTTAAAATATTAGGAATTAATCCTTTATCAATTAAATAATCCCTTCCTTTTTTCTGATTAGTGATTTTTTTCATTGTATCGAAATTAATATTTATAATATTTATATCATCAGAATATAAATCATTTACTAATTTAATAGATTCAATTAAACCACTGTCAATTAATTTATCTATTAATTGAGGAATTGAGCATAAAATATTTAAAATTTTAATATAATGAATTGAACCATATCCTTGTGATTTAGATAATAATATTTCAATAATTGCTTCATGTCCATTTTTTTCTGCAAAAAGTTGAGAAAGTTCCTGATCAATTAAATCATTATGTGATAAAATTTTATATAATATTCTTCCTATTTGTTCTATAATTTCTTCATGAGATGTATTTACCATTGCAATTGAATGAATTATTGTTATTCCGTCTTTTTTTATTATTATTTTTGAATTATCTCTTATTTCTCTATTTGGTGGAGTTACCATTGCTTCTAATGAATTTAAAGAATATACTAATAATCTAATAAATTTTGGGTTTTTTTTAGCTGAGTTTAATATATCTACTATTGTATCTTCTTTTTTTTGCAGAGCTTTTTGACGTTCTGCTTTTAATCTTTCATAAGAAGTAATAGAATTTTGAGTATTCATTTTATTAGTATTAGATTTAATGATTTTTTTAAAGTATTAATTTTATTATTTTTTTTTTATTTTTCATTAATTTTTTATTATTAAATAGAGATTAAGTCATTTTTTATTTTTTTTACATACATCTTTTATTGAAGAAATGTTGTAACTGAGAAAATTATATTTCTTCAAAAAGAATTATTTTCTTATTTATTTATTGAAAATAATTAATTTTATAATGTCTAATTAAAAAAGATTATAATAAATATCAATTAATTTTAAGTTAAATTTCAATTAAACAATTTTACCTTTCTTTTTTTAAGTTTTTTGATATAATTATTTTAATATTTTATTCATAGAAGATAAAAATTGATAGTTTATATTTTTTTTTTAAATAAAGTATAATTAATATTATTTCTGATTAATTATAAATCCTTCAAAATATATTTTTTAATTTTTTATAAAAAAATTACATTTAATATGTGCGAAAATCATAAAGAAGATTTTAATTTAAAATGTGAAAAATGTGAAAAAATACCTTTTTTAAAATTAAAATTTTCACAAGATAAAATTATAAAAATTGAAGAAAAATGTTCAAATAATCATACAAATATTATTAGCTTAAAGGAATTTTTAATAAATCTCAAAAGTTCAATTTCTAAAAAAAAATGTTACAACTGTTTTTCTTTTCAAACCGCAAATAATAAAATTTTTTATTGTAATATTTGTAAAATTTATATATGTAATAATTGCTCAATAAAGCATTTAAATACTATTTCAAATCATATTATAATTCCTATAGATAATTTAAATATAACTTGTGATATTTGTTTTCATCTTGGAATAAATATTTGTCTTGATTGCTTGAAAAATTTATGTGATTCATGTTATGAAAAACATAAGAATTTAAAACATAATGTTAAAACAATTAATGAATTAAAAATATCGAATGAAAAACTTAAAGAAATCAATAATAATTTTAAAAAAGCACAAAAATACTTAAAATATATTAAATTTGTGAAAAATGATTTTTCCATTAAAAATAATAACAACCAGGAAATCCAAAATAGTTATGATTCATTTATAGAAAAAAATAATTTAGAATTGGAATTAATAGTAAATCTATTAGAATATTATCAAAAGGAAAATTTAAAAAATAAATTAAATTGCTTTTTATGTATTAATTTGATAAATATTATCAATTTTAATAATTTTAATAAAAGTTTAAATGAGTTCTTATTTGTTATTGAAAAAAAGAATAATGAATTAAAAGATTTTTTTCAAAATAATAATAATTGTGTTTTAGTTGTAGAAGAAGAAGAGAACGATAATAAAATAATTTCATATAATAAAGATCTAATAAAGAATTTGCCTATTATTAAATGCCATTATAAAAAAGGAGATAGTAAACATTTAAAATTTTTTCTGGAATTAAGAAATGAAGCTCTTTTAAGTTATGAAAAAAAAATGAATTTTGAAATTAAACCTTTCCCCAATTCTTTTTCTTTAACAGTTGTAATTAATAATTTTAAAAAAATAGAAATATTAAATTTTTTCGATGAATCAGAAAAAATAAAAGGTAAAATATTAAATCAATTATATGATATCTATGATAATTATTATTCAACAAAGATTTGAAATTTGATAATTTGAATTATTAATCATAGAATTTAGATATAATTTTTTTAATTTAGAATTATTAGGTAATTTTGAGTTTTATTATTTAATTTTTTAATGAATGTAATTTATTTTATTTATAGACAAATATTATAATTAATATTTTTTAAAAAACAAAAAAACTTATTGATATAGTATTCATAAAAACTTTTGTTTATAATAATATTATAAATTAATTAATCAAAAATAAAGTTATTTTTTTTGATTTTAAAAAATAGTATTAAATCCTTTATATTTCCAATTATTAATTAATTCAAGCTCTTTTAAAGAATCTCGATCATAATGTACTTTATGTATCATTTTTCTTCCTTTTAACAATTTGACATTCTTGGATTCAAAATCTAATAAATTATTTCCTTTAACTTCTAAATTATTCATTTTAGAAGCTCTATTCATATACACTTTATATTTATTTTTTGTATAAAAATCAAAAGAATCTGTTCTAAATAAAAAATTATTATTAAAACTCTCATTATTAAAAGATTTTGGATTTCTAATTCTTTCAAACAATTTAGGAACATTTTCTTTATATTGAGCCCAAATAGGATGAAAATCATTTCCACAATTATAATATCCTTTTCTTATTCCTTTAAAATTCATTGGTTTTCTTAAACTTATTGCCCAATTTTGAACACTATTTCCATAATTATTTTCATCGCTCAAAAATTCACTTAATTCTTTTTTTTCTCTATATTTATCACTTGTTGATAATAATAAAACTTTATCTTTATCTTTTATTTTTTTATGAATTTTTTTTTTCAAATTTTTTCTGAAAGAATCTGTTTTATATTTATTTAAAAAATTTTTTTCTTGAAGAAACAAACGTTTTTTTACTGTATCATTTAAATTATTTGGTATTTCATTAATAAAAGAATTATTGTCTTCAATGGTTTTATTTATTTTTATGCTTTCTTTATAATTTGAAAAAATTAAATTTAATTCTCTATCACCAATAATTTTTTCATTATTATTGTTTTGTAAATAATTACTTTTTAAACTATCATTTTTTTTAAAATGAAAACTTGAATATCTTTTACTAAAAGAATAATTAGAATTTCTTTCATGAGAAGAACTTTGTGAAATAAGTTTTTTTGTTTTTTTTGGAATTAATTTACCTACAATTGAATAAGAAATTAATTTATTGTTTTTATCATATCTTGGTCCTTTTATTTGTTTTCCCACTACAAATTTTATTGGACTTTCACTTGAAAGGGTAAGATAAGTTTCAGGTTTTTCAAATATTATATTTATTTTTTTTTTTATATTTTCATCTTCAGAATTTATTTTTGATAGAAAAAGAGTTTTAGTTTTTCCTTTTGATGAATTGAATAAAGGGGAAAATAAATTCATTTTTTTAAATTATTTATAAAAAACATTAGTTATAAAAAAAAATAATTATTAATTATTGAATTCTTTTATATTTTTTAATTTAAAAAAAAATCGAACAAATGTATTTTAAATTAATTATTTTTCAATTAGATTAAATTAATCATAATTCTTTTAAAAATCTTTTTAAAATTTTGGGTAAAAATTAAAATGGAAATAAAGGAAATAACAAAATTTAATATCGAAGTAAAAAACAATATTAAAAAATATAGTTAAAAAAAGATTTAAAAATAAATATATCATCAATATTAAATCATCAAAAAACAGAAAATCAAGAAGAAGAAGAAGAAAAGGAAGAAAAATTTGAAAATGACACAATTGAAAATATATTAACAACAGAATCATCAGAAAATCTAATTTTACATTGGGGATTATTTAAACTATATAAACCTCATGAATGGATTCATCCTTTAAAAGAAAATTATCCTGAAAAAACAAAAGAATTTGATAAAAATGCTTTACAAACTGAGTTTATAAAAGATGAAGAAAATGAGAATTTAAATATAATCAAAATTAAAATTCCATTTTTTGAAAATAAACAAGATAAAAAATCAATATATGGAGGTATGAAATTTGTATTTTTCAATCCATCAAATAATAAATGGTATAATAATAATAATTTAGATTATTTAATTCAATTTCCAAAACCAAGAAATAAAAAAATAAAAATAGGAAATTCAGAAATTCCAGATTATATAAATTCTATAATAGAATGTGAAGTATATTATGATCAATGGACTCTTGCAAATAGATATAATAAAGCATATGATATATTAAATTTAATTCAAAATTCTACAAATTCAAATCATGATTATCAATATATAATGATTTGGTTAAGATATTCTTTTCAAAGATTATTAGATTGGCAAAGAAAACAAAATACTCCACCAAGAGCTTTAAGTGGGGCTTTAAATAGATTGACTTATTATTTAAGTGGATTATATATTAATCAATATAAAACTGAAACTAAATATAATAATTTAAATGATAGTAAAATTCCTTTAATTAAAATGATATTATCTATGTTAGGTAAAGGAACTGGAAATGGACAAGCAATTAGAGATTATATTTTAGTAATAATGCATAAATTCAAATTACCTAGAAAAGGGAAATATTTTTATGAACAATGGCATCAAAAATTACATAATAATTCAACTCCCGATGATATTATTATTTGTGAAGCTTTATTAAGTTTTTTAAAAACTAATGATATTAAAAATTATTGGAAAGTGTTAAATGATAATGGCATTAATAAAGAAAGATTAGAATCTTATGAAAGAAATATTACTGAAGAACCTCACCATAATTATGATTATATTGGTGATTTTGAAAATTTTTTAAATATTTTAAAAAGTGTTCATTCAAATAATGATTTAATTACCATGTTTAATAGTGCTAAATATATTATTGGAGATAAAAGTAATATTTATGAAGATATTATTAATAATGTTAATAATGATAATGTTAATGTTATTAATCAAATTCAAAAAGTAACATTTGGAAGACAAATTTTAAATAATATTATTGAAAATGTTATGAAAGAAAGTGATATTGGGAAAATGAGAGATATTATTTTCTTTGATATTTCACTTGAAAATTATATTAGATTGTTAGTGGAAAAAATTATTCATATTCAAATTTCTTATAATGATTACATAAATGAAATTACTTTGATTTTAGAAAATATTAAAATTTCTTATTTTAATTTTATTGAAATTAATATTATTTATAATGATTGGTTGAAAATAGTTGTTTCAAAACAAAATGATTTTTCAAAGAATAATATGTTAAAAATTAAAAGTGTTTATAATAGATTAATGAGAATATTAAATAATATAAGTGATTATTTTAATAATAATATACAAGAAAAAGCAAAATATCTAGGAGAACAATTCAATATTAATAAAGAAAGTGTAGAAACATTTAGTGAAGAATTAATAAGAGGAACAATATTTTTCGCTTTAAGTATGTTATTAAAAAAATTAAATAAATTTATAAGAGAAAAAACTTCAAATGATAAATGGTTAATTATAAGCAGAGGAGTTAATGAAGAAATAAAAGGTTTAATTAAATTTGAGAAAAATTTATCAGATATTCAATTTGAAAAATTAAATCAAAAAACAATCCTTTTAACTGAAAATATAAATGGAAATGAAGAAATTCCTATTAATTGTATTGGATTAATAGTTTCAAATAATAATGAAAATTATCCTGATGTTTTAGCTCATGTTAGTGTTAGAGCAAGAAATTTAAAAATTCTTTTTGGAGCTTGTTTAGATGAAACAATTAGAAATGAATTATTATCTTTAGATAAAAAATATATTAAATTAAATATTGTTAATACTGAAATAAAATTTGAATTAATTGATGAAATTAAAGAAAATGAAAAAGAATATCAAGAGAATGAAATAAGTGAAATTAAATTAAAGGGAAATAGTGAAGAAAGTGAGAACAATAAAAAAATATTAGTTGAAATTGATGAATTTAATGCTAATTTAGTAGGTGAAAAATCACTTAATACGAAAATATTGTTTAATAAAGTTCCAAATATAAACTGGTTAAAATACCCTGAAAGTTTTTCAATACCATTTAATATAATTTCATTATTCCTTTCACTTGAAGAAAATAAAGAAATAAATGAAAAAATCAACAATGAAATAAATCAACTTTCAAATAAAGAAATAAAAAAAGAAAAAATAATATTAACACTTCAAAAGTTAAAAAAATTAATCTTACAAATAAATTTTCCCTCCGAAAATGAATATACTAAAAAATTAAATGAAAAATTAATAAAATTTGGAATAAAAGAAAATGATATTTCAAAAGCTCATAATTCAATAAAAAAAGTATGGTCATCAAAATATAATGAAAGAGTATATCTTTCAATGCAAAAACTAAATATATCATTTGATAAAATAAAGGTGTCAGTTTTAATCCAAAAAATAATTCCAACAGAATATGCTTTTGTAATTCATACAAAAAATCCATTAAATAATAATAATAATGAAATATTTGCAGAAGTTGTGAATGGAATGGGAGAAACATTAGTAGGAGCTTATGAAGGACAAAGTTTTTCTTTTATATATAATAAAAATAATAAACAATTTAATATTAATTCTTATCAAAATAAAAGTATAAAATTATTAAATGAAGGCTTTATTTTTAGAAGTGATTCAAATATGGAAGATATAGAAAATTTTTCAGGTGCTGGATTATTTGATTCTGTACCTATGATTGATGATAAAATTATTTATATGAAATATTTTGATGATAAATTATATATTGATGATAATTTTGTTAATAAGATTGTAAATGGTATTTGTGATATCGGTATTAATGTGGAAATGTTATATAATGGGAAACCACAAGATATTGAAGGGGTCTATTATAATGGAGATTTTTATGTTGTTCAATCAAGACCTCAAGTTTAAAATTTTTTTGGGTTTGAATTTTTTTAATTTTTTATTATTTTATATATTTAGCTTAATTATTTTTATTATATTAAGATTTTAAACTATATTTTAAAATTTAATAAATATAATCTTTCTCTATAATTGAATGTTTTTAAATATTATTAATTGAAATCAATAAAAAATCAAAAAAATTAGTAAGTAGGAAAAAATTATATTTTAATTGACGATTATTGTAGATAAAATCAACAGAATAAAAAATTACAGTAATTCTAAAAGGAAAAAAAATTATAATGTGTTAATTATCAATAATAAAAATAACATTAAGAAGAATAATGATAATAAAACTCTCTTAAGAATAAGAAAAGATTCATCAATTGAAGAATTTATATCATTTTATAATAAGTAAGAAATAAAAAATATCAAAAATCTCATTAAAATATAAAATAAAAAAATAAAAATAAATTTATTTCAAAAGAGAATAACTTATATTTGATAATTTGAAAAACTTATGAATGTAAATTCAGTATAGGATATTTTTCAAGAGAACATATCGTAAAAGAGAATTACAAAGAATATAATATATTTAAAAAAATAAATGAAATAAAAATATATTTTACTTATTTAACACATAGATATATTGATGAAAATTCATTACCTACAACTATTTATCCTTATTGCTCATCTTCAAAATGAGATTAATTTTTTATTAAACAATACAAAAATCTTTTACAGATGTATATCCCAAAGTAAATAATATAATAGATTTTTTTTGAAAATGAAATGTAATAAAATAAGATAGAATTTTAAAAATTCATAGCGAAGAAAAAAAGAAATAAATATTATTATATAGAATATGATTTTAATTATTATTATTGAAATATTAAAACTATTAAATAATAAGTTCCAATTTTTTTTCACTTCTTATATAAATAAAAGAAAATAAAATTATTACAAAAAATTATTAAAGTTCATCATGTATATTATCAACAAAATCAATACTTTTTTTAACCCATTCTAAAATTTTTGTTTTAATTTTATTAAAATCTTTTCTAATTTCTGTGCCTTTGATGGTAAAACCATTTTTAATATATTTAGATTTAGTAAATTTTTTAAGATCTTCAAGTGTTTTTCCAAAACCAGAACCTTCATTAGTGTTAAAAGGGAAAACATAATGATCGAACATATCTAAAAATTCTAATTGATTAACAAGAATTTTAGGTAAGTGTTCATACCAAGTTGGAAAACCTAAAAAAATAACTGTATATTGATTTAAGTTACCTATTGGAGAATCTATTTCAGGTCTTAAATCTTTATCTAATTCATTTTTTGCTCTTATTAACGTTTCATTATAACTGCTTGGATATGGTTTTTTTGGATTTATTTTAAATAAATTACATTTTAATTTTTCTTGAATTATATTTGCTATTAATTCTGTGTTTCCTTCTTGTACTTCTCCTACTTCAGCATTTTCTCCTGCTCGAGAAAAATATAATATTAATATTTCATCACTCTTTATTTGGAAGGTTATTATTATTAATGAAAATAGTATTAATAATGATATTTTTTTCATTTTTTTTGAATATTAAAATTTTTTATATTTGATAAAATATTAAAATATTATATTTAAATTTAATTAATTTCATGATTTAATATTATTGCTATTTTTTAATTTTTTATTAGATAAAACCAAATTGATATTTTAATCAAAAAAATTCAAATAAAAAAATATTTAAAACTTTATTTTCAAAAGGCTTTGATTTTTTACTCTTTTATACAAATAAATCGATTCATTTAATTTAATAAAACAATAAAAAATTAAGAATTACTTATTAAATTTTTGACCCTAATAAAAATTTTAGTTTTTAATTTTATATGATTATATAAAAAAATATAATTTAAATAAAAATTTATTAAAGAAAACTTTTTCAATATTATAAATGATATATTCTTTATTTTTAATTTATTTGCTTTTAATTAGGTTTTGATGAAATTAAGTGTTCTATATCCTAAAATCGATGTTAAGGTCTTAAATAATTTTTTTATTCAAAAAAAAATCATCTAATTTTTGATTTATTAGATTGAAAATTCAAATTTATTTTTCTTATATAGTTAAATTTTTTACTTTTTAATCTATATATTGTAATTATTTTTTAAATTTAAAAATTTCAACACTTTTTGAAAATACTTTACTTTAGTACCCCCAACAATAATATGACGATAATTATTGCTGTGTTTGAATTTTTAAATTCTTTTAGGAAAAAAGAAAATATTACCAAAAAACCCTTTTGAAACATCTGATTAAGAAAGTTTAAAGTTATTATAATTTCTGTAGACGAAGAATTCAAAGTCATCCTTAAATTAAAATTATTGTTTAGAACTTCAAAATACAATCAATAAAAGTTCATGTGGTTATTATTTTTAATTTTTTGTTTATTTATAAAAGTTTTTGAGATTATTTATAATTAAATAGTATTTCCAAAGGTTTTAACATAAGATTTGTCTTTTACCATTGAAAAAAATATAAACACTGATAATTTTATTTAATATTTATTTTCAATATTTATATAAACAATTTAAATGCTATTTATACTACATTTATTATTCCAAAGATTAAATAAATAATATATTTATATATTAAATAGTATTCCATTTTTTTTATTAAGTTTGAGATTTATATTTTATTTTGGTTTATATTTTCTGATTTAATATTTTCATTTAATGTTAAATATACATCTTTACTTTCCTTTTTCTCTTCTTCTTTTATTTTATTTTCTGTAATCTCATCATCATCAATATTATTATTTGGTAGACTATTATCGATTCGAACATAATTAAAATCAATATTTTTATTATCAAACAAAGAAAAAAAATTAAATTTACAATTAGGACAAAAAATATCATTACTTTTTAGAATATACTCTTTTAAACAAGAAAAATGAAAAATATGATTACAAGGAGTTAAACTTACTCTAGATTTTTTATCAATAAATTTGTCTAAACAAATAGAACACTCTTCTCTATTATTAATCATAGTTTCATTATAAATTTTCCAATTTAAATCATTTTGTAAAAGATAATGTTTCTTTTTAATAGTTTCTTCAAAAGCTATTATATGAAGATCATGTTGATAATTATAATTAATAGATGATATATTCGGAGTTCTAACACATAAATAAATATTATAAATAATAACAATAGTAAATATGAGCAAAATCAAGCAAAGTAAAGAAATTCCTATAATCTTCCAAACATTCACACATTTTTTTGTATCACATGAATTTCCATAATAAGTAGTCGAATCATATGAATTTCCATGATAATATCCATTTGAATCATAATATCCATTGTCATATAAATTTAAATTTCTCTTATAATTAATATTTTGAAGAGATTTATTTGGGAAAGAAAGTAACAAAAATAAAATGACAAACATAAACTTCATTTTATTGCTTCGATTTTATTTTTATAAAAAAATATTATTTTTAATATACATTTTTTTAAAAGAAAATTATCTATTGAAATTGAAATTAACTAAGGTTATTATAAATTGTTAAATGATAATTGAATTTTTTAAATTTAATGGGTTAAATTAATTAACAGATATTCTATTTCAATGAAAATAGAAAATTTAACATGAAGATTAGCTACTAAGTTTTATAAATTAAAATTCAATTGCTTATGAAAAAAAATAACATTTAATTTTTGAAGATAATAATGTTATTACAAATAAAAAACTATTTCTGAATATTAAAACCTACACAATTAAAGTTTTTCTTCAAAAAAAAATTTATTTTATTAATCTATTTAAATTAAAAATTAATAAATGAAAATAATAATAAATTTGAATGTATATATATAAAAAGAGTTTCTGAAATTTTCATTTGAAGTGTTTTTGGTTATAAATTTCAAACAATTTTTTCTAACTCCCATTTTTCAACACAATTAAAAAATAAAATTCAATAAAGGAGTAGATGAAAATTATATACAAAATTCTATCTCTTGATGATGAATTAATTAATAGAATAATTTGGAATTTTCAATTAGAGAGAAAAATATAAAAAATAAGGAATCAAATGGATGATTTATTAATAACAATTTAAAAAAATATTAAGATATATATTTGAATTACCTTTATTTTTACAAAAAATGAATTTTGAATAGGAAAATAAATATATAAAAAATAAATAAAAGAGTGAAAAAAGGAATTCGAAAAACTTTAGATTATTATATATTATATTTTAAATATATATTAAATAATTTTTCAGTCTTCATATATTATTTAAGTGTAAGTAACAAAAAATTATATTTTAATTGATAATTTTATTTAATATATAAAAATCTTTAACTTATTTAATAATTGGTTCATTAATATATATTTTTAATTATAAAAAGGTCTTTAATAATTTTTAAATAAATCAATAGAAAAAAGGGAAAAATGTATGTTCGTCTAGAAGCAATAAAATGTGTAATTCATGAGGGAATTTTATCAGAGCCAGTGACATGTGTTAAATGTTATAATAATTTTTGTATGGATTGTGCAGAAAAAAGTAAAGAAAAAACAGGTGAATGCCCTTTATGCAAATCAAATCCTTTTATTTTTAGTAAAAATTATCAATTGAAAAAATTATTATTTTCTTCAGAAGAGAAATGTATTCAATGTCCAAATTGTAATAATCTTTTTAATGAAAATGAATATTCTCAACATATATGTAATAACTCATTAATAAAAAAAGATGTCTCGAGAATAGAAACAATAGACCAATCAATTATTATTCGAGATATAATTGGAATATATAATGATCCCAATGAACCCCATAAATATTTAAATTTATTGAAAAAAGATATTAAAGGAGTTATAAATTTTGAAGATAAATATTCAAATATTAGAAAAACAATAGTAGTTCCTAAAGAATGTTATTTATTTAAAAAAATGGATTTATATTATTGTTATAGAAAAACAAATATAAACTGTCCTTGTTGTGAAAGCAAAATATGTAAACCTGGAAATTGTTTTTGTAAAAGATGTATGATTATAAATAAAGAATATCATGGTTTAAAAAAACATTATTTAATTAATAAAGCTGGAAGAGCTGCCAAGTTGAAAAAAAATAAATTTATATGTAATTGTGCTTTTATTAATAAAATAACTAAAAATGAATTGACTTTTAATAATAAATGTATATGTTCAGACCCAGTAAGTTGTAGTGCTTGTAATGATTTGACTCAAATAAAGGATTACTATTAAATTCTTATGTTATATCATTATTATAAATAATTAAGCATTTTTTCTTTCTTAAAATCTTTTATTTATTTAATAAATAATACAATTGAAAAAATATAATTAAAAATATGATTCCAGCAAATCCAATTTATTCATTTGATAATTCTGAATTTCCTTTTTTACATAATTTTACCTTAAATCAAGAACAAGATGAAATTGATAATAATATTATATCTCCTAATTTAAAAAGTAAAAAAAAGAAACAAAATAAAATTCTAAATTTAGCAAAAGAAATGATGAAAAAAGAAATATATAATAATAATTTTGTTAAAAAAATTAACAAAAATTTACTAAGTTCTCATAAAATTTATTTTTGTGAAGAATGTTCTTTAACTCCTTTTTTATCTTTGAAATACGAAAGAAATGAAAAAAATAATTTTTATAATGTATTTATAAATTATTCTTGTGATAATAATCATGAAAATAAAGTTGAAATAACCCAATTTTTTCATAATAGTGTTAAAAATAAAATAAGTAAAGATAAAAACCCAGAATTTGAACTATCAAAATATAATAAGATAAAACAAAAAATAGAATCTTTTTCATACAACATCAAATTAATTAAAGAAATTGGAAATTTTTTAGAAAAAAGAGTAAAAGAATTAAATGAATTAATTAAATTATATGAACAACTAAATAATTTAGAATTCGATTTTACTAACTTATTATTAGATTGTTATAAAAATGAAAATATAGATGAAAGAATTAATGATAATATTATACAATTGTTAAATTTCAATGAAAATATTTTAGAATTAGAAGATTTAGAAGAAATGGAGTTAATTGAGCATTTATTTTTATATTTGAATTCCAAAAACAATTTTTTCTTAAAAGAAAATGAACTATATTCCCCAAAAAAATCATCAACTTCGACTAAATTTAGTAGTGATTCATTTATTAAAGAAGTAAAAAATTTAGAAAAATATAAAATAGCTCTACATATAAAAGAAAACATAAAAAAAATTCTCTTTTTAAATGAAGAAACAATAATTATGATTAATAAATCAATCAATTTTTTTGATATAATTGAAAATAAATTAATCTTTAAAATAGAAGAAAAAAAAGAAATAAATGACCTAATAAAATTAAAGGATAATTTAATTTTATTGAGTATAAATGATATAATGAAGATATATAATATAAATTTAACTTTATGTTCCTATCAATTAAAATATAAAATAAAATCTCATAAATCTACGGTTAATAAATTAATAATATTGAAAAATGGGTTTATTTCTTGTTCAGAAGATAGTTATTATAAAATTTTTCAATTTGAAGATGATAATTATAAGGAAAAAAAAAGTGTTAAAGCACATAATAAAGGTATTACTTCCATTTTATTAAATGATTCTCACATCATTACCGCATCTTATGGTGATAAAAATATTAAATCATTTAATGGAAATATCATAAAAATATTAAATATTACTTGTAATAATTGTAAAGATTGTTTATTCAATGCTCACACAAATTTAATTCTTTTATTTGGAGTTGATAAATTATACTTAATTAATTTAGATAAATTTATAGTTCAAAGAACTATTCATGACTTTGAATACACATACATGAATTTTTATGAAAATTCTATCATAGTTGGTGATACTTTAGGATATCTCATTCAATTTTTTTTTAAAGAAAATGAAGATTTTATGATTGAAAAAAATATGTTAAAAATTCATGAAAATAAAATAAATTACATAATTCAATTTAATGATTACATAATTTCTTCTTCAATAGATGGTAATATTCAAATATTATTTTTTCAATAAATAAATTAAAAAATGTTAAATTTTTGACTAATTAAATTTATAAAATATTCAAAATAAGCTTATAATAATGATTTTAAATATCAACACTATTAACTGTGTTTTTACTTTTAACATTTTCTTGTTCCTTATTAGAAATTTTTTCCATAATTTCTAATTTTTCAAAAATAGGAAATAAAGAAGAAAAATTTTCGCTGATAATTGCTAAAATATCTCCATGAACTTCAACTAAATGTTTTAAAGAATCATTTTTTTTTCCTTCAAAAGTACATTTATCAATTCTGCATTTAAATTGTGATTCATCACATTCATATTTGTGTTCTTTTATTTTATCGAGTTTAATATTTTTATTGCATCCATAAGGACATTTTTTTTCTAATTGAGTTAATAAATATATTGCAAAAACATTTTTTCTAAATTTAAATTTTTTATTTCTGCAAATTGGACATTGATATGTTCCACATTCTTTCATACATTTTTGACAAAATAAATTTCCACAACATGTTGTTTCCCAAGGTTGTTTTACTATATTTAAACATATTGGACATTTTAAATTTTGTTCAAGTATTTCTTGTTCAATTTCCATTTAATTTTTTATTTTATTTATTTAAATTATTATATGTATGTTATTTTATGCTATATTTTATATTTTTATTATTATTTATTATAATGAAAAATATTTATATATTTTTTCTTTTTTTTAATTCTTAATATGAAGACCGAAACTGATTTTAGAATTGAAACTCCCAGAAGAACTTTTTCAAATTTTCCAACTGAAGTAAGTGATTATAGGATTAATGCTTCTCAATTAATAAAAGAAAATGATTCAATTAAAAAAGTTTATAAAGAAAGTTCAAGGAATTTCAAACAATATTTAAGAAATTTCCATTATAATTCTTTTAATGAAAAACCAAGATTATATTCAACTAGATCAAGAAACTATGAATATAAGGGAAATAATAGCATTTATAATAATAATATTTTTAGTAAATCAATTTCAATTAATAATTATAGAAATTCAAGTGCGTTTGTTAGTAAAAGAAATTATAATACTCCTAAATCTTTAATATTAAAAAATGAATTAAAAAATAATAACACAAAAAATAATAATATAACAAATGATGCAAATCAAATTTTTAATTATAATTTTATCAATAATTTAAACAATAATTTACAAACAATTTCTTATTCAAATAAATTAAATGAAATTTTCATCCCTACATTATTAAAAATTTCAGGAGAAAAACAATTATTTAAAGATAAATATGGAAGAATTCGAAGATTTGAAGATAGAGTTAAAGAGTTAAGACATCAAAAATATATAAAATATATTTTAGGAAATCAACTTTATTTTAAACAAGCAGAAGGTTCAGTTACTCCTCAATTAACCGAGATAACAAATTTTGGAAAAGGAGTAACTCGAAAATTATTCAATAGTTATCTTTCAACTTTTAAAAATTATTCAAAAAAATTAAATTTAACATTAGATAGAGAAACTGATATCAATGAAAATGAAATATTAATTGAAAATAGATTAAGAAATGAAATAGTAAGATTAAAAAATAAAAAAGAGAAAATGTTAAAAATCATTTCTGAGTTAATGGAAATGAAAAAATTTTTATTATGTGTTAAAAATAAAACAAATAATATTGATAAATTTTGTATAGAAGATAAAAAAAAAATTTTATATGATATAGAAAGGAAACAATTAATAGAAAATGATTATACAGTTAAAAAATATCAAATTATGAAACAATCAGATTCAAAAATAGCTAGACAAACTTTTGTTTCTCCAAGAAAAAGTGGAATAATTTCTAACATTAATTTAAATAATGGACAATCTCGAAGAAAATCAACAAATAATTTTATATTTATTCAAGAATTCTCAGTTTCAGTGAATGCACCAATATTTAAAGATATTTATGATTTTAATAATCACTTTATAACTTTCAATGATAATATTAAAATATTACTTAAAAATTATAATAAATGTTTATTTGAGATTGAAACATTAAAAACAGAATTAAGAGAAATGAATGAAGAAAAAGAAAAACAGTATTTGAGTAAAAATAAAAAATATAATAATGAATTTAAAATGAGATTGGAAAAAAGAAATATTGAAAAAAATAGATATGATAATTTAATAATCACTAAAAAAAATATATTAAAATCTAAAAATCAAAATATAGAAAATTATTTTGAAATTTATCAAGAAAAAATTAATAAAATTTGTAATTTCATTGATGAAAATTATAAAAAATATGAGACTACAATAATTTATAAATTTGAAGATATTAGAGATCCATTAATAGATAAATTATACTTTATTGAAAAAAATTTTACAGAACTTCTTCTTAATATTAATAAAGTAAAAAAAGAAGAACCTGAAAAATACAGAGAAACAATTAAAAATATACTTAATAGAACTAAACAAGAATTATTCTCAAAAAATAAAAATGAACAAAATGAAGAAATAAGAAAAAAATATGAAAAAATTCAAAAGAGATTTAATAAAACTTATTATCTTCCTTTGAAAAAAGTTAAAGAAAAGTATCCTTTTCATGGTAAAAAAATTAAAAATAAAAACAATCCAAAAAAAACAAATAGTACAGTGAATGATATGGAATTTGATTTTTTCCAAATTTAATGTTTGTAAAAAAATAAAATACAGAAATTTATTCATTTTCTTCATTTTATAATAATTAATTAAATAATAAATTAAAAATATAAAATAATACATTAAAAGGGTTTAATTATGGAATTTTCATAAACTAAAAAAGATTAAAGATTTACAGTAAATAATGAATTAATTCAATTAAGAATAATTCTCATTTCTGAAATTCTTGTCTAATTTTTATTTTTTACAAAATAATTTTAATTTCATTGAATTTTTTTTAAAATTCTTTTTATATCATTTTTAATTAATAATATTGTTTAAGTAAATCTTTATTTACAGTATTATATTTTATCCTAAGATAATTTAAATATGAAAATAAAAATAATAATATTTATAGAAAAATATATCTAAGTGTGTTGTCATTTATACTAACATTTTGGGATAATCTTTATAAATGTATATTTGTTTATATTTATTATACAAAAATATGAACTCCTTTTTGACGATTAATCATTATAAATATAATATTAAATCAAATAAAAATATTAATTTTTAATTAATATTAAAGATATATAAAAATAGAAGAAAAAAAGCAATAATAACATCAGTAAAAATTTTAATGTTAATCAAATAATATTGTTTTATTATTTTTTATATCATCCTAAAGGAAGTTGTAATGACATTAGAATCATATATAAAATGGTGTCTATTTTTTATTATAAGGTGACCCCTCTCTTTTATGGGAATTATTTTATAGAAATAAAACATTATAAGACCCAATATCCTAAAATTGTTTAGTGGAATTTCTTTTAAAATTAATATTTGTAAAATTATCTTTTAATCTTTTAAATTCTCATCTTTACTATGAACATTAATCTAAACAATGATTTTTAATAAATTCCATAAATGTATCAAAATTAAGAATATTCTAATAATACATTACTTTATTCATCGTATGAAAATATGAATTATTTTAGATTTAAAATGCATAATTTCATTTACTACTTTAGATATTTTTGCTTTTATTAATAAAGTATAATTCTTTCATTAAAGAAATTACAAAATCTCTTATCAAAAAAAATAATAAATATTATATGATTTTATTGTTTTTTGAAAAATAATTCAAATTCTTCTAATTAAAAAAATTATATAATATTAAAATTTTATAATTATAATCCCTTTAAAATATAATCTACACAAAAATCCAAAAAAAGATTATTTTTATTTTAATATTTTTTAAATAATAAAACTTATAAAAAAAATGCTTTATAACAGTCGTGTCCTAAAAGAAATATTCAGAGACAAAATATCAGAAGTAAAAATGAAAAATTAATATATTAAAAAATAGGAAAACAAAATAAGAGAAAGGAGAAATTCCTTAGTATTATCATATAAAGAAGAATTTCCAGAAAAAGAAAAAGTATCTTCAAATTCTTTATCAATGTCAATGGATATTGAAAGTGAATCAAAAGAAGAAAGTGAAAGTAAAGATGAAAAAAAAGAAGAAAAAGAAGAAAAAGAAGAAAAAAAAAAAATGAAAATTCCAAAATTAAAATTAGAACCTTTAGAACCAGTAACTCCAATTAAAATTAGAAGATTTTCTCAACCTTTAATAAAACCAAGTTTCACTCAACCCAATAAAAATTTTGTAAATCCAGTGAGTAAATATTCAAATATAAACACAAATAAAATTAATAAAGTAAATACTGCAACTTCAAATAGACCAGTTTCAAGTTTTAAAAAAAATTTAAATAAAAGCTATTTAGACACAATAATTTGTGAATCTAAAGTTTTAATGTCAATTATAAATGAAGCTAAAAAAAAGGTATATAATAAACCAATATCAATATTTGATAAAGCAAAAAAGAATTATAAGAATCATCAAAGATTAAAAAGTGCAAGAGAGCATTTAAGATTAAATTCAAATCCATTAAAAAATAAAAGAGTAAGATTTTGTTCTATGACTTATAGTGAGAATGAATTACATTTATTTGAAAATATAAATTTAAATTCAAGTACAAGAAATAAAAGAAATTCTATTGTTTTTTTTGCTCCTAATTCTTTTAAAAATGATAGTTCTAGAAAAATTTCTATGAATTCTAATATATTAAACACTAATAACACTAATTCTAGTAAAAGCAAAGACAATTTAAATATTATTCATGAAAAATATGATGAGAAACATGAAGATTTAAGTGATAAAAATAGTGATTCTGATAATGAAAAAAAAATATCAATTGATATTTTTAAAAATGAAAATATGACTCAAACTAATTTTATTAAAAAAACTAATAAAAACAAAATTGATAAATTAAGTATTGAATTTAGTAAAGCTCATAATGATAAATTACTTTCTTTTTGTGGAATGAAAAATTATGATAATAATATTTATAGAAATAATATTAAGACAGAAGTAAAAAAAAATAATGAAAAATCAAGTAAATATAATTTAAGATATGCTCCACAAAATAAAAAACAAAAAAGATATAGAATTGATATAGAAGACAGCGAAGAAGCAAAAAAGAAAACTAAAAAATTTTTAAAAAATATTGTAGAATTAAAAACTTTTATTTCATTTTGTAATACTCAACCAAATTCTTTGAGACAAGATTATTAAATTTTATTATTTTACTTAGATTAAAGGTAATTAATTTATTTAGCTTATTTATAATATTCTTTAATTCATAATTTAAAATTTAATATATTTATTTATTAAAAATTAGAATTTTAATATTTCCAAACATTAATTCTTCCTCTTGATTCTAGAATAAAAAATTTGTTATCTCCAAAATCTTGAGAAACACTATAATTTAAATAATGTACATATGCAAATTTTTCAATTATTTGATAGTTATTTGGACTTATTCTAACAATACTTTGATTTCCAAGAATTAAAAAAGATTTATCTTTTAAAGTTAATATTTTATTTGTAAAGAGTTTATTTACAAAAATTGTTTCAATTTGATTTTTTAAATAATCAAAAAAATAAATCTCTTGATAAGAGATCATAAAAATTAAATTATCATTATACAATTTCATTGAATTAATTCTTTTATTTATTATAGTTTTTACTTTATTTATTATTGTTTTTGTAGTAAAATCATAAAAAGAAATAAAAAAATCATTATCAAATAAAATAATTCTTTTATTTTTTGGAATTTCACAACATGAAGTAAAATTACCATCATTTAATACATGAATATCATAAGGTTCTTCATATTGGACAAAAGAAAAACTATTATAATAATGAACAGTTACATAATTATAATTTATTAAAGGATACATTTCCTTTATTCTCTGATTTAATATATTCAAACTTTTTTCAAATTTATAATTATTTTCTTCAATTTCATAAATCAAAATTTTTTGATAACATCCTACTATGATTTTTTTTTCTTTTGTATATGTTATTGAAGTAATATATTGATTATTTGGTAAACTAAATTGTAAATTAATTTGTTTTTTATTAAAATCATATATTACTATATTTGATGAAGTAGAACAAATTAATTCACTATCACTTTTTGCTACTACTGAATTTATTCTTCCAAGAAAGAAGTTTGCTATCTTTTTCATAGGATTTTTTATTGGTGATAAAAAAGATACTTTAAAATAATTTTGTGAAAAAGTAAATTTAAATTTTTCGAATGAACAATAGTTAATTTGCTTAATTGGAATCATTTTATAATTAAAATTATTTATTATGTTCATTATTGTTTGGTAACATAATAATTTAGGATGATGAATTGAATAATTTCCTAAAATTTTTTCATAAAAATTTAAATATAACGTATGGTTTTCTTTAAATTTTTCATAAACTTCTTTTAATTCTAATATTTGCTTTTCTAAATTTTCAATTTGTCTTTCTTTAATTTCATTTGCATTTTTTATCATCTTATCAATATTTATTTTACTTAATTCATATTTTTTATATAAATCGTTAAATTTCTGTTTTGAAAAAATTATCTCTTTAAGAAATATATTATTATGAAAAACATGATTTGATTTACATTTTTCACAAAAATTATCTTTACAATTTATACAATACCCTATGAAATTTTTATTATGCAAAAAACATTTATATAAAGTATTTGTTTTATGAGTTCTAAATTTTTTTTTATGAAATTTTATACAATTCTCACATATAAATCCTTTACATTTACAACACATAATTTTTTCTGAATCAGAAATTATTTTATCACAATGGTGACATTTAAAATTTGTAGTTAACATTTGATATACTATTTTTAATTCATTTTCTTTTTTCCCACATTTACATTCATAAGTGACTAAATTTTTTGAAGAATCTATTATTTTTAATATAGGAGTACTATAACAAATTGGACATAATATTTCAAAATGATTTGAGTTTGATTCTAATAATTCATGAAATAATGTTTTATGATCATTAGTTGTTTTCCTACTCACTTTTTTTGACATAATAAAATTAAAATTTATTTTTTAATTCTCCTTAAATATATAAGATATTTAATGATTATTCATTCTGATAATAATTAACTCTAAAATTTAAGATTAATTAATTGTTTTAAAATTAAGAATTAGAAATAAATTAAACATAATAAAATAAATTAAACAATTATTTAAATATTTCATTTTATTTTTAAAAAATAATTTTTCACATCCTCAAATTCCTTTTACTTTCTAAATTTTTTCAATGATCAACATATTTCAAGAATTGTTTTATTTTCTTTTTTTAATTTTATGAAGATTCATTGAAAATTATTTGCGGATTAAATTATAATTATAAATTATTATCTTTATTTTATCATTTCATTATTTCCTTTATAATCAATCTAAAGCTAAATCTTTATCTTCAACAAATTTTAGAAATACATTTTTGGTTAAATCTTTGTTAATTTTTATGAGTGAAAAACTCTTGTTTTACTAAGTAAGATTTTTTAAACAAATATTTTTTATTATTTTTATTGGGAACATATGTATTATTGAGTTTGTTTTTTATTTATATATTTTTTTAGATTTTTATATGTTTTGAATTTATGAGAAATATAAAAGAATTAATTAAATTACCGTAATTTACACAAAATTCCTAATTTTTTTTTTGAGGTCTTTTTTGAAAAATACTTATAACTCAAAAAAATGCAGCCAATTAATTTATAAGATAAAGAAGAAGAAAAAAATACCAATTTCCAGATGCTCTTGATGATATAGATTCAATATATGATA